>JAFIRS010007542.1:0-24129 GCA_018342105.1 Gonioctena quinquepunctata | reverse complement strand
CTTGGGGAAAAATCCTTATCCATGAAAATCCATCAGTTAAACCCCTAAAATCTCCCTAAACGTAATCTAAACACAACCTACTTAAAAAACCTAGATCGGGGGAAAAAGTCAATCATCCATGAAATACTCTTAACCCTAAAACCACAAAGACTTATCTATCAAAACCTAAAAAATTCCCTAGATCTGGGGAAAAAAGTCGATCACCCAAAAAACCCATCTTTAAAACCCAAAAATTGTAGATCTAGGGGAAAACTATGTGAAATAATTAATCTAAAGAAAAAACCCCTAATCTAGGGGAAAAAGTCAATCTCCTGTTGGAATGGGGAAAAAAGTCATTTTAAAAAGGTAAAAAATCTATCAGGTTGCCCCCCAAAATACAGTAGATCTAGGAAAACCCAAAAGCTAATAGTCAATTACAGTTATATTTACTAATCTTGAAATGGTTGTTCACCAAGGATCTGATTTGTGCCCCAAAATTACCATTGGACCTTGGCACTTTTTGAAAATTTCCCCAGATCGGGGGAAAAAAATCGGGGAAAATCACTATCTCCCTCTTTTTAATACACAGGCTCTTTGGAGTTTCCATCGGGGTCAGGGGGAAATTTCCCAGATTCTGGGTACTCTTTCAAAGGGGAAAAAAGTGCCCCCGACCCGTATGCTATATCTACTTAGTTAACTCTGCTGGGCGTTTTTAAAACTGTATGATTTTTTTGTTGCATTTCCCTCGTTTTCTCCTAAAGTTCATCTTTTTTTTATTTTCCTCATGAATAATAGTCTAAGGGAAAGTCTGGTGACCTAGGTGGCCATCTGATGGGAAGGAGTTAGTTTATTTCTGTAAGATTTTCAGGTAATTGATTACCATTCCATGATTAGGGGTGCATCCTGTTAAAAATAAAATTTTGCAGAACCAATGGAAGGTCGTCAATGTTTGGGTCGATACATCGGAAACGTTAGGTACCTGCTAGTAAATGATCCATAAAAAATTGGGCCCCTATGAATCGATCCCCAATATCCCCACCCAAAGTTAAATGAACCCTTTTTTGGGGGGATTACCTTTGATGAAAAACCTTTGGGATTCTGCTTGTTCAATTATCATTCCTTTCAAAAGACCCTCTACTGGTAAATCTTGTTTCATCAGATAAAATTCTAAAAGGGGAAATAAATTTTACGAACATTATAAAAAACCATCGAAGTTTTAAAAGTCTTTTTTCATCGTCCCCCACCATCCTTGATGTATCGGTTATCGGCAAAAATGCTTTTTCAAAATTTCGTAACCAATGATTTGGGCCCCCTTTTATTGCAATTCTCGTGTTGAAGAGCGGATTTATCTACATATCCTAGAACGCTATCTTTTATTCTTCCACTATTACATTTTACATTTCGATTTCGAATACGTCGGTTGTTTGGCTCTTGTCTCAACTGACGTTCTAGTTTCACGAAGTATCTCCTACACGGATGAATTTGATGCAGCCGTAGAATTCTTCAGACATTCACCGTAAATTAAAAGCATGTAAATTTTTTCATTTTGGCTGAATTTATCCATGACACAGTTATAATGATTGGACTGAGATAACAGTTATTTCGTATTGATACTTATTTGACAGCAGATATTCATTTATTTTTTTATCCAAAGGCGACTTTGACAAAATTTGGAGTTGACGATGGAAACACATTCCTTTATTGAAACAGATTAAACTATTAAACACTTTCAGAATCTGTGAAAATGGATAGTGTGATTTCTGTGTTCCTATCAACCATAATGGGTCCATCATGGGAATACTAGTAATTAGTCTTTTTGAAGACGAATTACTTTCAAAATGTGAATTATAGACGTAATGAAATATCTGCTGGTAGCAAACCAGAATTTTTTCATTACTTTTTTTCTGGAGTATGCATCTATTAGAAATACATACATCAAATTTGCCAACTATTCTTATTGGATAGTAAGTGAAATTTCAAATGATGTTATTATTTGGGATTTTTATTAGTCCAGCGGCCACAATACTTTTTGGTACATTTTTTGTAATAGTGATAAATCTGAAAATAATTGACAGATATTCAAAATTTCGGTATCATTCGATTCCTTTCCTTCGAAACAATCTGTTGCAGAGAGTGTCCCATAGAGATGTCATTTAAAAAACATGAGATAATCGAAAAAAAGTGATTTTGCTACATTCAAACAGCGGCTGGTGGCAAAGTATTGTGATTAAAATGCTAATTTCATTTCCTTGGACAACATGGCATCGGAGAGGAACGTTCAACATGTAAAAAATCATCACCCTTAAAAAAATTTTTTTGAAAAAAAAAACAATTTATTAAAAAATTCAGCTTATCATGTTCAGAATTTGCTCTAGATTTCAAAAATGTGAAAATGTACCAAGTGTTCCATTTGAAAAACTAATACTCAGCTCATTTCTGGCAAAACCGGAAGTGCTACAAAATTAATTTTTATCTCAAAAAATCACATTTTAGTTGTTCAATAGCCCCCTGAATTTTCGTGCTTTGAATCGGATTATTTCTCTCAAAAATAGGGGTGCCCCATCTCTCAGACTCACCCGGTATATACAATGCAGCCAGAACGGCAACTCAAAAGTAGAAACTACATTCTACCACTTCGATGGCCTCCAGCTTTTTCTCAGGGGGGCATTTCACCGACTCATGACATGACACCAGGGCCTGGCAACTACTGATTCATCTTTGTTTCTCTGCTTACCTCGAGACCTAATAATTTTTATCCATCAAGGTTAGCAATTGTGCTTTGTTATATTGCATTTAGGATTTCTAGGTCGCTTGAAATGTGACACAAATATTCATATATTGTCGGCCTGGTTTTTTGTTGGATGTTTCGATTGAATGTTTTGGAAAACTGATCTGATTTATTAATTTTGAATGATGAACTGGAAATAAACTGCTTTGGTAATTCTAGAAAATAAAAATGATTCTGTTTCTAACTTATTAGTGCTTTGTGACAATATTCCAATGGAAACAATGGCAATGATTTTGTTAGTCGGCATAATTTCCAAACAAGGTATGTGCCATCAAAGTTGCACATGGGGCACTGAATGTTAAAAATCGTGTTATGAACAATCAATTACGAAATAATAAGAAGGATATTATTTGTTCAACGCTTTTATTACACAAAACTCCTAAATAAGGCTTCTATAATAGTCTTTACTAACCTCTTGACGAACGAAATACAATGAACACCGCTCTAAACGTCTCCCTAGATTATGTTGAACTAAACTGTTAGTTGGCACTTACTACGTTTTGACATTTGAATTCCTTAAATACCTCCGTTTGCAAAGCGCCATCAATATCATTCTTATTGTGCAAGTAAACCGTGCCACATACTATCTATTTAGCTCAAAACCCGCAATTGCCAAAAAGTGTCACTTACCTCTTTTTGCATATGGCACCCTTCAAATGATTTCGTGGAACCTGAATCAATAAGGCATCATGTGTTATATTCTAGTGACGTATTATATGAGAAATTACCAAAAAGATATTTTTTGAGAGACTAAGTTTAATTTTTGGTCGTTGATATTTCCTGAAAATCTTCCTCAGAATAATCGTAGTTATTTTTGATTACTATCGTTTCGGACGTCCATCGTCTTCATGTATTTGGAAGGTTTTCACGACGTTTCGAATGCTTGTATCTGCAATCGTCTTCAGGTGAATACTGACAAGTTTAGGTGCTACTTACCAATTTATATGACTGTCGGCGCAATGATGCGTGCAATTCCGCCATGTGCAGCGGTGCGTGTAGTTTCGCGTGGTGTGGTGGTGCGTGTTTCTCCACGTTGAGTCCATTTCTTGTGCTCATCCAATCTTACCGATAACGGTCTCTTTGTCTCTCCAATGTAGGAATCTCCGCATTCACATGGAACTTCATAAATGCAATTCTTACTGATTTCATTTTTGTTGTCAGGTTTGGTCTTGGTCAGGAAACTCCGTAAAGTACTGCCGGACTGAAAGCAGCTCTTGATGTTGAACTTGTTTCCGATCCTTCTGATCTTGTCGGAGACACCTCTGATGTACGGAAGGCAGATCACTGTGCTTTGTTGTTGCTCTTCGGATGTCTTCGTTCTCCGGAGTTGTTTCAATACTTCTTCTAGGAGTTTCTTGGGATATCCATTCCGGTGGAGGTCCTCTCTGATGCGGTTCAACTCGGCATCTAGTGACTCCACGTCGTTGCATATGTGCGTCGCTCTCTCTACCAATGTTCTCACGATCCCTTTCTTCGTCGAACTCGGATGGTTGGAGCTGTAACTGAGGTATTTCCCCGTATGTGTCTTCTTTCTGTAGACGGAGGTGCGGATTCCATTGCCTATTCTCTCAACGTTCACATCGAGGAAGGGTAAGGCACTGTTGGTTTCCATTTCCATCGTGAATTTGATCGAATCCCTGATTCTGTTAATTCTTGAGAAGAAATCCTGGAGATGTTTGTCTCCGTGATTCCATATAATGGAGGTGTCATCCACGTACCTCAACCACAGCTTTGGTTTGTATTCTGCCTCCCGTATAGCCAATTCCTCGAACCACTCCATGTATATGTTGGCGATGATTGGAGAAAGGGAAGATCCCATCGGGAGTCCGTCGACTTGAGAGAAAAACGGTCCTTTTCCTGGAAATATGAGTTCTGTAGGCAGCACTGCAGTAATTCCAATATTGCGTGGGTAGGAAGGTCAGTCCTCTCGTGCAGCTGGTCATCCTCTTCGAGTTTCCTTTTGATAATACTGAGAGATTCCTCTATAGGGACATTGGTGTAAAGGCTCTCCACGTCGAAGCTTATGAAACGATCTTCTGGTCCAAGTTCAACATCTGTGATGGTGTCAACGAAGTGCTTGGAATTCTTGACGTATGAACTGCTATTTCCTTGTAAGGATTGTAGTATCGGTAGGAGGTATTTCGATAACTTGTAGGTTGGTGAGTTCCGTGAGCTGGTGATCGGTCTCAGTGGCATGTCTGGTTTGTGGATTTTCGGAAGTCCGTAGAGATGCGGTGGTTTGCTGTAGTGTGGCGTTAGATGTGATCGTTCGTTGTCTGGAATGAAGTGTTTGAATTTCCTCAGAGTGTTGTAGATCTTCCTTTCTATAGTGGGTGTCGGATCCTTCTTCAAGAGTTTATAGTTCCCTCTGTGGAGTAACGACTCTATCTTGTCATCATATGTTGTGGTGTCCATGATAACCGTGGCGTTTCTTTCATCGGCTGGAAGAATCTTTATGGATGAATCCTTTTGTAGAATTTTTAAGGCCCTCTGTTCCCCTGCAGTTATGTTACTCCGGGGATTCCTCTCCTTCTCGAGTGTCTCTCTCACTTTCCATCTGAACTCTTCTGCCTGGATGGGATTCATTCTGCTGCTGGTTGACTCTACAGAGCTTACAATGTCCGGGATAGGTATTGTTTTAGGTGCAACTGCAAAGTTCAATCCCTCTTCCAGCAGGGACTCCTCTACTCCTGTAAGTGGTTTAGTTGAGATATTGATAATGGTTTTATTACCTTTGCTGCTGGTTTGTGGAGACCGTGAGAACATTGGTAGAGAGAGCGACGCACATATGCAACGACGTGGAGTCACTAGATGCCGAGTTGAACCACATCAGAGAGGACCTCCACCGGAATGGATATCCCAAGAAACTCCTAGAAGAAGTATTGAAACAACTCCGGAGAACGAAGACTTCCGAAGAGCAACAACAAAGCACAGTGATCTGCCTTCCGTACATCAGAGGTGTCTCCGACAAGATCAGAAGGATCGGAAACAAGTTCAACATCAAGAGCTGCTTTCAGTCCGGCAGTACTTTACGGAGTTTCCTGACCAAGACCAAACCTGACAACAAAAATGAAATCAGTAAGAATTGCATTTATGAAGTTCCATGTGAATGCGGAGATTCCTACATTGGAGAGACAAGTGTTCTACATAGAGAGGAGCATTGGTTCAAACGAAAGTTCAAAGAGGCCGCCTACATCGAAGCCAATAACGCCTTTAGTCAACCAAGCGTTGAGATCAAGAACGTATGGAAACCCCTGATTGCTCTTTCTGGCGGGCTGCAGAGGCGCGAAACTTCACGCACCACCACACCGCGCGAAACTACACGCACCGCTGCACATGGCGGAATTGCACGCATCATTGCGCCGACAGTCATATAAATTGGTAAGTAGCACCTAAACTTGTCAGTATTCACCTGAAGACGATTGCAGATACAAGCATTCGAAACGTCGTGGAAACCTTTTAAATCATTAAGACGATGGACGTCCGAAACGATAGTAATCAAGTTACCACATCGTCTCCAATTAACTTAAAATTCTGTTATATTCGTCAGTTTTGCAAAAGGAATTGTGATCGTCTTCGACGAATTTTTGTTCAGAGATATAATTTGATTAATCATTATCGCTTGCTACCGTTATGAATAGTTTTTCCGATATTAAGTTTATTTGAGGTTGCTGATGAAATGAGGTTGGAGGGCCTTGTTAATTGTAAGCATTATTTCTAGTTAATACGCTCATTGGTGTTGGTTTGTTGAAAGTATTTCGAGTAGATACACTCATAGGTATAGTTTAAGAAATGATTGATTTTGATTTAATCTGAAAACATTTCTATTTTGATGCGGTTGCCTAAAAACTTGCGAGTTAGTGAAGAATTTTTGGGGTTGATTTTGCGATCTTGGTTATTGGTTGAGAGGGAAAAGAATTATGTGATCTGAAAAAATTGCTCGAAGTATTATTGAAATGAGCATTTGGTGAAGCAAATGAATGCTGAATTTGCATTGGTGGCCTAGGTTGTGGAATATTTGGTTTGAATACATTTTACGTTATCCTCTTGTAAAACGAATTGTAGCGCTTCACTGAGTGATTTGGGTTTCATACGTCGTTTGTAAGAAAAAAAAAAGGAAAGTTATGAGTGTCAAGTTACTATATAAATCGCGATTCAATTTCCCAGAATCGTTCGTAATTTCGTGTACATCAATATAATTGCATAAAAGGTTCAATATATTCAAACATAAAACTGTTGAGGTTTCTCATTTGGGGCCTATTTCAGCATAAATAAATCTCGATTTAGGCCAGACTCATCTCTCTGGTCCACGAAATTTCTTGTTAATGTATCTCCAAAATCCTTAAATGCATGACTTTTTTTTTAATCCCAAATATCATATATACTGTACTTTGCATTGGTCTTAATCCGGGACAAATAGGGAAAAAAACCAAACGGCAGCATCATGTATTACAGGTTGAGAGATTTTCATGTGGAAGTTTTTGGAACAGTTGTTTTTCTTATTCAAACCAAGATCTGGACCGCATTTTTCGCATTTGGTGTGCGTAAAACCTTTATATTTTGGAAACTTGCACCTCATTTTGGCTTCTTGAAGGACTGGCCAGTGCCCCATTTGGTCAGTATGAACTTTTTTCTTTTAATTCGTTTTCCAGACTGCGGACGACCGCGTTCGCTAGGGGGCGCTCTCACATTGCACAAACTATAAGCAACTTCTGCTCTAGATTAAGCTTGGTTTCTCACCCTGCAACCAGGCTGTTTTTTCGAAAGCACTCGTTTGTAGAGTAGCCAGGCATTTACCAACCTCAAATCCAGAAGATGATAGAAAATACGCATGTACCATTTGCGACTTCTCAATTTTATCTTATACTTTCCCATGAAGCTGCCCAGCAAATCGACGCCCCCCATATGTCGGTTATACTCGTAAATAATGGATGGGCACTCAACTTCGACAGTTTTTTTCTCTTTACGATCAAACCGTTCCACTTTCGAAATAGGATTTTTTCCTGCAAAGGATAACATTAAAGTCACATATTTATTATCTTTCCATACAATAGTAGAAATATCAACACCGTCCACTGGAGCAACCAACTCGTGGCTTGTCCCTCGATACGCTTTTTTCTCAGCAGCTTCCATTGGCAACTAGCAATTTGCTATTCTGTTTCGTCGTATTGTACCCAGAGAAAGAATTCACTCTTTGGCCAAATATACCATTACCTGCAAGGATGTATAGTAACTGTGATAAAATCTGGCGAAGAATAATTCTGGCTAAGCGTAGAACCAAATTGGAAGTAACTCCAAGGTTGGTTTCATCATCAGGTTGATCATATTTCTGTTCACCAGTATAAATTTTGAATTTATAGGCAAACCCCAAATGGACTGACATCCGAACTGTCTGCATCGCTTACATCATATCCGTCATCACTCAGACCAGAGAAATTCTCCCAATAGGACTCAAGCTCCTGCTTGGTTAGTGGTTTATTTTTGCTCATACTAGAATGAAAAAAAAAGAAATACCTGTAGAACACCACTCATAAATGTATGATGTTGCCAATCGGCAACATTTCAGAAAAAAAATTAAATGGAGAGAATGCATAGTGTTGCAGATCGATAACAAAACAAAAATAATGTTATTTTACAAAAAAATCGTATATTTTCGCCAAACAACATGTTAATATGCATAATACATACCTTTTACAACACGAAACACAATTTTCACATCACCCAGTAGAAGTCTCTTCAAATATCCACTTTTTGAAATTGAATAGAATTCAATAGACCTGCGGAATGAGCAAAATTGTCGCTCATCATTCCTACGCGCCCCACCTTCAGCGATTTGTACGCATCTTGTAATTGGAAGGTATGTAAATAAACAGACACGCCATGCAGCAGTGCGATATGTGTCGACTCGTACGATCCAGTCGAATAATTAGTGGTATGTTGCCAAAAAGCAACAACATGAATTCAAGGGTTAAGTTCTTGCCAGTTTGAAACATTCTGTATAGTAGCTACGAGTTTGGCGTTGCCTGATAATTTTGAAATGAGACAATTCAACAAGTAAACATTTTGAAAATAAGCTGGATGTGCTACATTATAAAACGTATTGATTATTGAATCGTATTCCGATAAATATCTGTTCAAATCATAAGGGTTGCCGTCGAATTCAGGTACGCATTTGAGGTGTTCTGGTCTGAATTGATTGATCATTGTTGAAATCGAATTTTCAGTATAACTTTGTGAATGAACAGAAGAGTCAGCTGATGGAGTTTCAGTGTTTAAATTCAAATTTCCAAAAGTTTCTGATAGATTATAGACTGACATTTAATATCATCGACTTACATTAAAATTACGAAGACTTTGAGCATCAATAGTGGTGGTCAGTCAATGCAGACGTATATTTGTGCTCTCTGAAATAAGTGAAAATTGTGTTGGAAAAATTCAAACAAAAATATTAAAACAAGTACTTTGTGTTGAGTGAAACATTTGCCACAGTTTGATAAAATTATTACTGATATCATACATAAGAAACACTGACAAATCAATAATAAACGATTTGTGTAGCAGCAACGGCAAAGTGAAAAAAGAGTGGATACCCTTTTTTTCTTGGTGTACTGGAAAAAACTGTTAAAGTGACTTGAAGGTTTTCTTCCATTCTTATCAAAGGTCATTACTATTGTTTGTTTTATTATCTTTTTTACCTAAATTGTGGATTCTCCTCAAAAATACAGGGTGATTAAGCTACAAAATGGATAAGTGTAGTAAATGTGGAAAGTAGGATACCAAGGAGGAACCTTTAGCCAGTTGTGATGAGTGTTACAGTACAATAGTTCATGAAGTTGTTCTGTCACGAAATATGAAGTAACAATGGAAGCGGGAGACATCACCAATGCTGATCTTCTAAGCCAGCTTCTGAACTCCATAAAGAAAGAAAGCAATGATATCAAAAAAGAATTGAAAGAAGAAATCAAAATAGAGAACAGTAAACTGATAGGAAAGATCGCAGCATGCTTTTCTGACATAAAACGATTAGAATCCAGATATAAATATTTTGAAGCGAGATGTATTAATTCCGATAGACAGTCACGGAAAAACAACTTGATAATCTTTGGTCTGACTGTCTCAGACGGAACAGAATTCATAACAGTAGTTCTGAAAAAAATCAAAGAATTGCTTGGAATCGAGATAACAGTGAATGAAATAAATAATTTGTATCCGTTTAGGGCAGGAAACAAAAGTGCAATAAAAATGGAATTTATTTCTTACCTAAAAAAAGCCACTGTACTTAAGAATTGTTACAAACTGAAGGGTACAAACATACACTTCATACAGGACTTGTGCTACGAGGACAGACAGGAGAATAAAATCCTTAGGGAACATCAAAAGATTGCGCGATCGAAAGGCTACTCAGCCCAAATACGCGGCAAAAACTTGGTCATTAATAACGGAGTCTACTCAGTGGCCCAACTGGAACGAAGTGAGATACAACAGGACGAACATAACCCCGACCCAGTAACCTCCCCCAGCAGGAAATCAAATCAGCCAGTGTACCGTCAACCCCTACCACAAGTGTCAAACGTTCTTTGAAGTTAGTCTTCATCCTTATTCTTCACAAACACCACAAAAAATCAGTGATAATAATCACCACAAAGAAATAGAGAACAAAACCGAGGAAAATATAAAGAAAAACCAATATAAAAAAAAAATTCACTAAACAAAAGGAAAACACAGGAAATAGAAAAAAACCCACAAAATAAACTTACAGAAGAAAGAAGAGTGGAAAATCCATCGGGGAATAAAAAAAAGGAAAGATTACTCTCCACTACACTTCATAACACCCGCACCATTACAAGACAACAAACAACAAACAGTTCTGCATGAAAATGAACAAAATTAACAAAAGCTGCCAATCATAACAAGTAATTAAAGGACTCGTTCTGAAATAGCAAGAAGCAACTGGTGAAGAACAAATCGTCCATTTGAAAATAAATAGGTACCTCAAAAAACGTTTTCTTTCTTATAATATATAGTATATATGTGTGCTTTCTATACATCAACTTATAATTCAACCATTGAGTCATACCTGGGCATATTTTTTATGTTTTTTATATTTTTATTTTTACTGTAAGATGGATCCATATATCAATGAATTTATTGTCGATAAGTTGGAGAATAATATATTCGAAAACTTTAGGGATTGCAATGATTTTTTGGCAGATAATAGTAATAGGAATGACAGTCGAGACTTTAAATTATTTCATACGAACATACGAAGTATAGTTAAGAATATTGATGAACTCAGAATAGCTCTTAAATATTTTAGACATGATTTTGACATAATAGCCTTAACAGAAACATGGAAAATTGATAACTTATTTCAATTAAATCTTCCTGGATATGAGTTAGTATATAACTACGGAGACCTAAATCAAAATGATGGCTGTCTGGTATACATAAAAGATTCCTTTGATTTCACATCAGAGATAAAGCAAATAGGAACGGTAAAAGCAATCAGCATAAAAAACCGAAATTAATGAAAAATGATCGAAATCATCACCATATATAGGTCACCATCAACTTGCCCGTTTTTGTACAACGACTCATTAAATTCATTTTTACACAACAGGAATCCACCCAAAAAAACTTACTTCGAAATGATTGTAGGAGACATCAATATAGATATTTTGGATAACACAGATTATGCTACTGAGTATCTAAATATCATGAGTGAGCACGGATACATACCAGCAATAAACGAGTTTACTAGAATACAGAATAACTCTAAGACATGCATCGATCATATATTTTTAAAAACAGATACACACTATGATCCATCCCATCATCATCCACTCATGCATTTCCGACCATTTTCCCATTGTGCTTCAACTAGAATATGTAAAGACGGCGGAACTTGAGAATGAAAACAATTCAGTAACAAGCTACAAATATTATTAAAATGAGAAAAAAATGCATACAGAACTACAACATATAACTTGGCAAATGATTTATACACATACGAATATCGAAAGGGCAACAAATAAATTCATAAAGAGATTCTCAGAAATAACCGAAAAATGCACACAAAAAATTAAAATCAATAGAAAACATATCAAAAGAAAGGACTGGATCACTGACGGATTGATCAAGTCAATGGAAACCAAAAACAAACTCCATAAGGCAATGCAAAATGATGAAAACTCTAAAATACAGTATAAAAAATATCGGAATAAACTCAACGAAATGATAGATAGGGCAAAAATAACGTTTTATAAGAATGAAATAGATAAACACAAGAATGATGCAAAAAAACTATGGAACTCACTGAAATCAATCGAAACCAAAAATAAAGTAACCGAGATCAAATATATAAAAGATCCAGATGGCAACATCATATCAAATGATCAAATTAAAGCGGAACATTTTGCTCATTATTTCACGAAAATAGGACACAATTTAGATAACGCCAAAAATGAAGGAAAATATGTTAAATTCGCCGAAAAAAGAGTATGCAACTCAATTTTTCTTGAAGAATGTAGCGAAAAAGAAGTCAGATAAGTGATTCTAAAACTGAAAACAAAGAAAGCTACCGGACTAGATAATATTAAATCTGAAACTCTAATAAAATTCGTTGATTATATAACGAGACCATTAACATTTATCATAAACAAGTCGATCGAACTAGGAATTTTTCCAGATGCCCTTAAACACTCTGTAATAAAACCGTTATATAAAACGGGAGACAAAAAGGAGCTAACTAATTACAGACCTATCTCCTTAATAAACCATCTAGCAAAAATTTTCGAAAAAATTCTCCATAATAAGAATAGATAATTATATCAAAAAATATAAGATACTCTCAGATAACCAGTATGGATTCCGCCAAACCAAATCAACACAGGATGCGATGATCCACTTAACGAAAGATATCTACAAAGCGATGGACAAAGGAGAAACTTCACTATGTGTCTTTGTTGATTTGGCGAAGGCCTTCGACACGGTGTGTCACCATAAATTACTGAAAGTATTGGAAAATATAGGTTTTAGAGATGAGCCATTGAAACTTCTCACCAGTTATCTATCTAACAGGAAACAAAGGGTGAAAATCAATAACTCATATAGCTCAGACCATATTATTGAGTATGGAGTGCCCCAAGGAACGGTCCTTGGACCGATCCTATTCAATATTTATATAAATGATCTCTTCAATATTGGTGTGGAAGCGAATATCATCAGCTTTGCAGACGACACAGCACTTTTATATCGAGGCAGTGACTGGAACAACCTGAAAACTAGAGTTCAAAGAGATTTGGTAACCCTATTACATTGGTTTAACAATAAATCACTGACGATTAATTTTTCCAAAACTCACTTCATTCCATTCGCAATATATAATAATAACTTACCAACATATAATAAAATTATGATTAACATCAACGAAAACATCATAGAAATTGGAATGAAAGAGAGTATAAAATACCTAGGTCTAATCATAGATCAGAATCTCAGATGGCATAAACACGCTGAATATGTTACCAAAAAACTAAGATCATTAATAACTAAATTTAAATTATACAAAAAATTGTTCAACTTACCACAAATGAAAATACTGTACACCAGTCTAGCCCAAGCACATATTAACTATGGTATACTTGTTTGGGGAGGCATAACAAACAATTATATTAAAAACCTCGAAGTTACCCAAAAATGGCTGATGAAAATAATGTTTGGAAAAGATTACAGGATCCCAACAGAACAACTTTTTAAAGAATCGAAACTGCTCACAATCCATCAGTTATACTTTTTGAACCTTGCATGTTACCATCATAAACACAAATATGAGCTCCCCCAAATTGACCATCCATACAACACTAGACTAAAAAATCAAACTACAAAAATACCAAAGGTTGGAACGAACGACAAAAAACCAAAGATTTCTCTTTTACCTGAGCCCTATAATTTTCAGGAAAATCCCAAATGAAATAAAAAACATCAATAGTTCTGGCATTTTCAAAAATAAAATAAAAATATGGCTCTTGAATTTAGCTCCCAACCAGGTTCTTCGAATATTTCAGAGAGAATCATAAATCAAACCCTATATAACACAAAAAAAAATATATTCTATAAACTGAGTCATGTATTCCATATGAGACATAAAGTCACGAAATAATTTCAATTTATCGCAGCTCTGCACCAAAATAGCTCTTATACAAAGATGAAAACCAAAACAATAAATGGCGGAAACATTTTATTTATTTATTTACTTATTTTATTTTATTCAAACTGTAATAAACATACTGAATGTATTTGTCAATGAATTACCTACTGTTTTACAATTTAACATTATCCTATTATATTTTATATATTTTTTAGTTTAGGCTTATATATCATAAGTAGTATACCCATGCATAAGGTTTTACCTTTTATGGGTTTTCTACTCTATTTATTTGCTATAATTTGAATGTGTTGCACGATTCAATGTTTTATTGTATTTTGAGCAAATAAAATTATTATTATTATTCTTATTATCCTCCTTTAAGGCAGACAACTGGTTCCTTGATTTTGAATTTCCCAGATGGCTTCCTTGCGCGATCAGACGATTCTGTCCCAATCCCCGATGATTGAGTCTGCTGAGGTCAGCTACGGATTCGCGATGGACTGGGTTTCTCGATTTTCGAAGAGCCGCTCCTTCACAACACCTCTACAAAACAAAGTCAACAGTTCCGATATCCAATCAATTGTAGAAACGAAAACTGATACGTTCCGTACGCACACAATTCCGAATATCCTACCGACTTTTGGATCTCAAAGTCTTTAAAAAAAAATCAATTTTCATTACAAGAACATACATGAGCAAAAATAATAATGAATAAAAACTGAGGTTTCCTCATGGTGATGGAAAATGCTGGCGCATCAGCTTCCAGGAATTGGATGATATCTCGGCACCGTCGTCAGCGGAGGCAGCAGTTCCCATGAGAACGGGCGTTATAATTCACGTAACGGTATTTTTTATACCCTTGTATTCCTATCTATAGTTCGTCCAGATATCTATTCATTGCCGAAACGATGGAATTTTCTCACAAGATGATATGTTTTGTTGACCACTCGACCTGACAAATTATTTCGCTGGTATAAAATATTATATTTACTAACGAGTGTGGAAAGTGGTACCTCATAGCAAGTTCCTAGACAATGACTTTTTTGAAACTACAATTTTTTAACTAAAACATTCTCTTTATGTGAGACTCTTGTAAACAAAGTGAAGTCACGAAAATCAGTCTGTCTTTCTCCAAACAGGAGCTCAAACACCACTACGCAAATTTTGAATCCCGGCACATCACAAATATATAAAGTTAGAATATTTATTTGATATTTCAACAGCGAAGGTCTGTGGATTTATACTGTGGCATTCAATACAGTTTCTTAAATATCATCGGGTATTGTAATACATTTTGCACCAACAATTGTAAGACGATAAAATATATACCACTTTTTAATTTGTTACAATTCTATGAAACTTTTTTGTCTTCACGTGTGACCTAACAATATGAATTCCAACAATAAATGCGATTCTTGAAAAAAAATTACGATTGTGAAGGATGGCTCATATCAAGAGTTCTTGAATTATTACTGGAATAATATTCATTTAGTGGAGTGATTATGTACAGTGCTAGGAATTAGTATAGCCTGTCTATCTAAATTGCAATTCTTGTGATTAGAATGGAAGTTACACTTATCTGTATATGTCTTCTGGCGAGTAACACGGCAAGGCAGACAATATGCATGGTGAACTGCACAATTTTATAATTATGGTTTTATCGAATAAATGAATACAATATCACAAATTTCATATAATATAGAACTCTTAATGCTGCAGGTTTCTTGCTATGTTGTATTTCTGAGAAATTATTCGGGTTATTGTTATTTGCATTTGAATGAAAACTAAATGACCACAGTTTGTCCATTCCTAAAAAGTATCTCATAACTGGATTTATTCACCAAAATCAATATCAATACGCATATATTCAAAAGCCAAATTCTCGATGACGTAGTGATTATTAGGTCGAAATTTTGGTAGGAATTGGAACAAAGACCTCAGTGTTAGACGCATCAGGAAATGTTACACTATGGCTGCAAATTTGTGTTCAGAAGGTAATTATTACCAAATTACTTTTCTCTAGGTATTGGGATTCGGTTACTGTCCTTAAATTTATTATATCGACTGTGGGAGGGTAATCCCATTTTAAAAAAGGGAAATGAATGAGTAGAAATACTTTTCAGTATTTTTTTTTTCGAAAGTAGAAATCACAAACAATTATTTCCGCAACATAAAGTTTTGCTCATCAAATTTGTTTCCCAAACAAATATTTATATTGAGAGTCGAGCCTGAAGAACAAAATATGAATGAAAATTTCTTCTTAACTGAGAAAATAGTTTGTTTCTGAATTCCTAATCAATTTCGTTTCCAAAGTTTTCATATTTACTCATATTTACTATACATTTTTCTGAATCATTTTATAAATATTTTTTTGATATTCCAAGTTTTCAGCAATATTTGTATCAATAATTGGAACTTTCATATTGTGGAACATGTGTTTGATTATATTGACAGATCAAGAGGGCTTTTGGACTGCAATACCCCAATGATTGTCTTGGATTCGGAAAAACGTGTGAATTCTGGGTGTTTTCTGCATGCTAACATATCTAATGTTACCAATTGTTTGTAACTATATACTTTGAAAACAAACAACTGTGAACTTCATCACCCCATTAGCAATTCAAAGCGGAACAGGAGGAGTTGAATATAAATTCGCCACCATTCGAACATTGTGATTCAAAAGATTATAGACATATCGGTGACCACTATTCATTGTAATCAAACTATTCAGAAAGAATGGAATCCGCTGAAGACATTGTCATTTCTGGGATAGCTGGAAAGTTCCCAGAGTGTGAGAATGTGGAAGAATTCAAAGAAGCACTTTTGCAAGGAATTGACTTGACCACCGAAGATGACAGAAGATACCCTGCAGGTAAGCCTAGCTTTCTCGAGCGAAACTGAAAAAGTGAAGTAAATTACGAATGCGTCAAAGGGGTGCCATTTATTTTGATTCATCATTATCCATATTGAAAATATGTTGCCTTTATCTCCAAAGCTATTGAAGCTAAATTCTTGAAAACAAGTTTTGGGGGATAAGTAAAAAGCCAATAATTTCCCCAAATCCTTAACTTTAGAGAAAAACTGATGCGATCATTCTAAGTCTATAGTTTTACGAAACGCACGAAACCCTTATACGCAAGCCACCCTCGCTCTCGACCGTTTCTTTGGTTGGTTTATTTTTTACTTTTGAACGACCATGGGAGAGAAAAAGTATTGTAATCGTGAAAAAAATTCAAAATAGAGATCACAACGGCGAGCCATCTATTGGACTCACTATAATCCTGGATCAACTATGAGTATCTGGCCCATTTCAAACTTAGTTGAAAAGGTGATATTTCAATATACTATTGAAGTGGGAAGGTATAGTCTCAAATATTTTGTATTTACCTATTTTATGTGGTCAAAGTGTATCTATTTGCTTACTTAGTTATGGAGATATCCAAAGTAATGAGTGGTTAAAAAGTTATTGTACAGTCAGGGAAATTTCAAGATTTTATTTTGTGAAATGTGTAGCTCAACTGTATGCTGAATAAGTCTATTTGTAAATATATAACTGAACTGAACTGTTTTTTCCATTTCAATATTTGAGTGACTCAATAACATTGGATACCAAGGAAACAGTAAGTTGCAAGGCATTTCTGCAGGTACGGAATACAAGCGTCCAATTTATGGCACCCCTAACAGATATACGTGTCATAAGCAGGATTAACTGAATTTTCAGCATAACATTTATGGATGCCCATCACTATAGGGTCTTTCGCAAGATAGGTGGAATTTTGGGGGTTTCACAATTATTATGGAATCATTTTCAAAACCACACAGTTCCAAAACACTTTGTGACACCAAAGCTGAAACAAACTTCATTATCAGCATTACGCTTTTATTCGAATTAACAACGCTTGATACGTTAAATTTCACAAAAAAGTTATACATGACAGGCGTAATGTCGTTAAAAAGTCACTTGACTGAGTCGATATGTCAATATCTATCACAAACGTACCGAATTTAAGGCGAAAACTATTCGATTCAGACAATAACATATTCATTATCAAATGGAGATGCAACAAGAATGCGTAAACTGATGATTGCAGCTGCAATTTTATTCATCGACGATTAATATTAACGTTGAGCAACACTCCTCAATATATCTTGAAACGGCTAGATTTTGGATTTATCAGAAATCGTTTCCTACAACATATTCCATTCAATACCACTTGTTCGAACATACCAATATCGAACACCTACAGTCGTTTGGTAGTTTTACCTCGAAGGTTTTCCAGGAGTTTTGAAGTAATTTCATAGTTTCGACGTGCTCTTTTCGAATTTTTTGTTTGCCACCCCCGTATCTTCTCTGCTCGCGCCGCCATATTGAAAAATTGGCGCCCAAAAACAGTTTGTTAATAATACCTGCTTTTTGACTCCGTTAACGATGAAAGTAGTTATGATAAAATGAACTAGAGGAAATTTCGTATAATTTATGTACCAACCTTTTTTTAGTAAAATCGCGCAGCAAAGTCTACTAAAACACACAAATTGGCCACACCACCATGAGGTGAACTAAGTTTTTTGCGGTATTCCCACCCAGATAGTACGATGACCATGTTGGGACCAATATGGAAGTTTCCAAAATTGTCCGATGTTCCTAGCTATCCCAAATGAATCCCTAGGAGATGAAAATGTTACCAAACTCCTCATTATTATGATTTCCTCAGGATGTCAGATACAAGTCATTGGAATGAAATAGGGATACTACTAGGTCACAACTAGGATCACGTTCTGTATGATTGGGACGTCCCTGGAATGTTTATAGGTATCCTAAACTTGTCCCTGGCAGATGAAAATGTTACCAAATTTTGCATCATTATGATGTCCTCGGGATGTTTCAAGACAACCCTGGGACATCCTGTATACAAAAGCAGGATGATCAAGGGATTTCACTAGAGAATGATAACGATTGATAAATGATGTCCCTAGGACATCCCACAATTGTGAAAATGCAGTTTAGGGATAATCAGCAGATCACAATTTTTTGTTGCATGTGGCAGTTTATTCCTCTGAAAGCTTGAGGATGAGAAATCATTGGCAGTCCCGATTACTTTTAAAAATACAGCTCTTTAAAGTTCACAGAATGGTGTAATTCTCATGCAACTATTTCGGACACTATAAAAACACTTAAAATTAATCTTGCTTCAAACCATCACTTCATATATATTCTCTTTTGCTTGGTTTCAGCTATTTTCTCTTTCAAGATTTTTTTTTTAATTTAAGGATTTAAACACGATTTTTTCAAACTAAATTTTTGCTGTTTTCTTTTGCGAAGTTGGGGGTGTTTGTTTACATTCTAAAGAAGGCAAATTTTCGGAAAAAATTAAGATTTCCGTAAAAAATGCTGAAATCTTGTGAAAGGCGACGTGTGTGGTGTTATAGTTCAAACAAGAATGAATTTTGCATATTTTCAGTATCCGAAATGAGTTCCTGAAAATAACCATTTTGTGAACTTCAATGGGCCATATCTACGGAATTAATAAAGACCGCCAAATTTATTTTTCATTTTTAAACTTTTAGGGGAATAAACTATTGCACATGCAATAAAAAAATGTGATCAGGTTAATTATTATCTATCAATATCAAATCTTAGTGCTCTGGGTTGAAATGATTTCTAAATGGGAGTATGACAAGAATCCATTATAAATATCTTCGGCTCCGGTCATACTAAGTGGAATTTAGTTAAAAAAAACTCAATAGGTGTATATTCTTCTGTCTGATTCACTGATAAATGATCAAACTACAAATAGGGACATGCAATCCACATAATTCACACATTTCCAGATATTACTATTAAAGTAGTCCCCTGATTTTATTTTAAAAATTATAACTTCTTAGGGAGTCCAAATAACTAAGTGACAAATTTTCCTATTTTTAAGAGCAAGCTGCCCTTGTGTTTGGAAGGAATAGTCACGATTTCTATTCTGGACCATATTCTCATCAACATCAGCAGAAATTATATATTCTGTGGACAATTTGATTTCGTCCATCATGGACATAGCCCTATACTTGAAGGGGCATTCCACCTCAACAATGGCATCTTCTCCTAGCAATCCATCTGGGCCTGCCTCCAAAAATCCACATGAATGCAACCTCAGCCCAGTTCGAATAACGTTCACTCCTAAAGCCTGCTCTACAGCAGCTATACCTTCGGCTTCATGTTCTCGCCCCTGGTGGTTGGTTGGTTGGTTTGAGACTGACGAGCCAGAGACAGGGTTGGCACTTAGCTTCCCTTGACACTGCGACCAGCTAGGGTCTATTGTATCACTCTGTCGTCAGTGGTTCCTCATTCAAACAGGTTTGTGCCTTTAATTAGGTTAAGAAGCCTGTTGATAAGGTTCTTCGGATTCATGCCTGTTTCCGGGCTGATCTCTCCAAAGGTTCTGTGTCGCCTACTACTTAGGGCGTCACAGTCGAAGATGATATGAGAGGCTGTTTCCTCCTCTTCATCACACAGCCTACACTCCACGGTTTCCCTGCGTACTCCCATGGTGTTTAGGTGTTTTCTTAGGCCGCAGTGTCCAGTCAACAGACCTATTATTATACGAGCCTTCGTTCTGTTCAGGTTCAGAAGGTCAGCCGTCAGGGTCCGGTTTGGATGCCCTACCATGACTTTGCTGTGTATTTGCCCGACAGTTTGATCCCAATATTGTTGGTGTCTTCTTTTTATCCACTCGGCGATCAGGGTCCTAATTGATGTGGTCCAAATTGTTTACTTCCGAAACAAGGTTTCGTTTCTATATTTTCAATTAATATTTGTTTTGACAACCTACCAGCCAATTGTTTGAATGAAAACTTAGGTAAACGGTCCCTCTTACAAGCACCCAAAACAACTCGAGAGTTGCATGCTGTAATGCAATGTTTTCTACAAACAAGACATTTTTCATTTTGATCTTGAGCAACTGTTAGTTCAGAGACCTCCAGAATCTTCTCATGAGACATCTGCAGTTTTTCATAGAAATATTTCATTTTATCAACAGTTTTGAAGTATATCTCATCGAATATCATACCCTCGATGCCAACTACAAGACTGTCAGTAATGGCTTCAGGTTCGCTTGACAAGAGCCATGTAAATCCAACTGCACCATCGAGTATTTTCAGTTAACCTTTGAATCTTTCGATTTCCTGTGCAGTCAAGTCTCTTTCTCTTTTGACCTATGTAGAGGAAAGTGACCAAATATGGAATACCGTTTTGATTTTCAGGTATAACTTTCACAAATTCTATAAATAAAATACTTTTTGTGGTAATTATTAACAATCATATATTTGCACTTAAGTTTGTAACAATTTTAGATTATTTTGTTCAGTTTGAGGTGAGAAAAATTTTCAAAAACTAAATAACGATAAAGGTACCTATATATGGAATAGGTACCCCAAATATGGAATACTATAATCACTATGAAAAATTAACCTTAACTTATAAGAGACTCTTTGAAAACTGTGGTATAATGAAGAAATGAACACAAATTATTTACAAAAATCGCAAATCCAGGTATCAAACTCTGGCCCAGCGCAATCATTATGTGCCCAGAGCCCACACATGAGGCACTTGATCCATGTTTCCCCATGAGTGTCATTCGAAAACAGCATACCACAGAAAATACACTCCGAATCTTCAGAGTCTGGAGCTGTACATCCTATCAAGGCATCGGGTTCGCTGTCTGTATCAAACAGCATCACCTCCCCATCATCTGAATCAGACATAGGTTTAGTCTTTTCTTTTGGTTTTTTTCCTTTTGATTTCTTCTCATTCTGTTTTTTATTCTTGTTTTTTGCTAATTTATTTTCTTTTTCTTCTTTTCTCCTGTTTTTGTCTATAAGGTCATTCTTATACGGTGACGACGTGATGACTGCTGCAACAGATGCTTTTCTTCCTCTATTAGAAGGTTTTCTTTTCTTGTTTGGTACGGGACTGATGTCATACGGAGACACTAATCCTAAATCATTGCGAGATAGTCCGGAAGTTGAGGGTACAGGTTCAATATTTGTATCTTGTCTGGGTGTGACAGCTTCAGTTAAAGGCATACAATTATCAGGTGTTCTTAAACTGGCCATGAAATTTGCTCTCCATCGTCAAAATGTAGTCCACCAAAAGATTTTCAAGGGTTGTCCCTAAGACAGTTTTCCTTCCGAGTGTAGGCTTCTGCGGCTTCTTCTGGAGAAAATTCGTTTTTCTGACATAAACGAAACAAGGTAGATCTTGGCACATCGAAGTGTTTTGCAGCTTTCAAATAACCCTTTTTTTTTCTCGTACTAATTTTATAGCTTCTGCCATATGCTCTGAATTCCATTCTTTTCGCTTCGTTTTCCAATTGACGCCCGCCATTCTGATAAAACCCGAAAAAAAATATAATTAACAAAGTCATTAAGTCAGCTGATTCGTCACAGTGTCCAATTATGGAATAGTCCATAATTGGACACTGTGATCCGTCCATATTTGGATTTTCCAACTATTTCAAAATGATATTCACATATTTATATTTCAGAAAGTAATACTATCTAATACCGCTAAAACATAATAAAGAACATCTAAAGGGTCTCTAAAAGTTATAAAAACAATACTGTGTGCACTTTCTGTACGAAAAATAATTACTTTTTACGTACCTTAGAAAGTTATGCGGCAGCGATAAAACAAAACACTGTCACTACGACGAAAGGGCTGGCTCGACTGACATGCTACAACTTGTACGCGTAAATGGGAGTAGAAAGAGACAGAAAATCACTGTTTATTGCGTGTGTGAGTTTGCATTTGAGAAAAATGGGGGTATTCCATATTATGGATACTATTCCATATTTGGTCACTTTCCTCTACCTATGGGGTATACAATTGGATCATTCTTTGCACTTCAGATGTTGAAGGTGAATCTTTTTCACTGCTCCAAGTTTCACTGTCTGTTTAAGACACATCAAAGTGTCCAAATATTGCCAAAGCTGCCAAGTGATGGCACATGAACTCCCCTTGGGCAGGTTCAATCAGCATTTCCAATCATCCACTCACTACTAAATTCAATCTGAAAAAAGTTTCCAATATTTCATTTGTTTCTATATAATATATCTCATACCTTATACCTTTTATCACGCAAACTAGCATGAACAAACCCATTCCAAATCTTAATAGCAGAATCGAATATCATGATTTGAACATAGCCCGATTCCACTGCATTTTCTACTCTTGATATCAGTTATTCCTCATCCTTGAAATAATGTATAATAGCGGACAACTTGATGAAGTAGTTTCCACAAATTTTTTGGTTCAATGATAAACTGATATCAAAAATAGAATTGATATCACAAGAAATCCACTAGTAAACACTGAAATTACATAACTTCAATTATGTTTAACTAGCTTTCAACTGAATTTTATAGCTATCCTCACCCGTTTCTATTTCTATTAAAATAATAATAATCTTGTTGTTCACAGAAATGCTATCGATATTCGTTGATTTTCGAAAATACTGTAGGTACTGGAGTATAAAAATGTCCATATGGATATTAATGTGTGAAGTGTAAATGAAATTTGTTTGGAAGTGAATCAGGAGTACCAACCTGACAGTGATGTCACACTTTTTCTAGGGAAACAATGGGAATAATTTTGCGATTTTCTCAGGAAGTACCTACGTAATGAAAGGTCTGGAGGACAGGATGAGGATATGTTACTGGGGACGTCCCACCATGATCAATCATGATCAGTTGAGGATATTCTAGGGATATCACCTAGACATCGTTTGAGAATGTCCTGAGGCGAAAGTTGGGAGGTCCACGGGTCATGGCTCGGACACTGTTTTGGGAGGTCTACGGTTCCAATTAGCAATTTTTATTCAACCTGGGAGTTCCCAAGCATATTGTGTGCTATCTAGGCAGTAGGCCTAATCCTCATATGATGCACTAATTACGTAATTCAGTACTTTCTACTTCGCTTTTCCTGATGGATTAGGTTTTGCTTGTTCATCGTCTTCAGAACCGAGCGAAATGTCACAGATATAAATTTCTTCCACGTTATCCGACGATGTAACAACTTTCTTCCTTTATATCGTCGAGAACAGTCTGCGTTATTATCATATTAATTATAGGGAATTTTTCCTTGTTCAATTTATTACATAAGTATTTTCATAGTAAAATGAGTTGAAAAGGAGATTTTGTCAACAAACTGTTTTTGGGTGCCATTGGT
>JAFIRS010007541.1:0-24131 GCA_018342105.1 Gonioctena quinquepunctata | reverse complement strand
AATCGCATAATATTCTGAAACTTCTGTTCAAGCAATTTGCCTTTGAGAAATTCAACTTGTACAAGTTGAGACCTTGTTAGAATTGGCGACGAGAATCGTTTTAAATAAAAGTTATTAATAAGCTCTATCAGATATTACACCACTCGTGCTACGCTTTCTCGGTTTAATAGATATTAGTATCCAAATTTACAGATATTAAAACTTCTAGACATAATGCTATTACGCGAATTTAAAAAATGTATATGCGATAAAATCCCCAGGATTTTTAATATTACCCTCCCTGAATTATTTTCGACTGCGAAGATTCTGCTCACTTTCATTTTACTGAATTATTCTGGAGATTTATGTTTCGACAATAGTTTTATATTAAAGCTAACAGGATCAAGACTGAACTGTTTAGTGTTGATGGGGGCCACTGGAGATTTTCGTGTTAAGGTTCAGTAGCACTTCATTCTCCTCAGTTGTGTAGACAATTGTGGGCAGCTTAATGAGATTAGCAGTGAATTAGGTAGTTCGTAATGTTATTAGGAGTTCAGCCGACAGCGGATGCTTCAACAATACCTTTCGTTGCCATTTTATAAATTAAATAAGACCCAAGTGGAATTAACCTACAGGGTGTCGAAATGGACAATCATGTTTCATTTATTTTTTGTTATATGTAAAGGAAGATTATTTTAGTTCATATCTTCAAAAACGTATTGATTAGAGGTAAACCAAATTAAAAAATGTGTAATGGCTCATTCGATACAGAATGAAGAATGTCACTGGGTCTGTTAAATGACTTGAAACTTTATGACCGTGTAGCCTAAATGTTTAGAAATACACCTGTTTTTGTTTCATTTCAATCAAGCGAGTAGTGTTGAAGTTACGACAATTTTAGTTTCCGTTCTATTCAAATATTTTGGGCGAGCGCGCCATGCCTGCGTGACGTCATTTTACAACGCAACGTTCTCACCGTACACTCAATCATTGCTTTGCTATCGGATGTTCGACCACAATAACGTTTTTAACTTAAGTTTCTATGTGAATCAGTATTACAATAGTGTTATAAGTATAATATTAGATATGGAGACGGTTTTGAATAAGGACAATCTGATAACTTGCCTAAAATAGACGGGTTAATGGTTGCCCACTATTTCTCAAATAACTCCGATTTCTTGGCCGCCGAGATGCGAGGAGTAAAAATGCAAAAGTAAGTATTACTTAATAACAAATCAATCTATCATACCCCATGACAGGTTTTAATGTCAGAAAACACTAATTTCAAAGTGTCTCTCCAAAAGAAATTATTCTAACTTTTTCCATCTTTGCAAAGTGAGATTGTTTCTTGAAAATGTGTTTCCCATTTCTTCCGGTCTTCCTGATGATCGTTGAAGCGTGAAATAGATTTTCGTCGACAAAAATGTATTGAAGACCTAGTGAATGAGATGTCTCTCCTGCATCAATGTTACGAATGATTTCCGGTAAGAACTCTCTTTTGGAAAACATTCTTCTTTGCCTCATTCATCTTTATGAGTTCTTAATTAAGACTGGAATAGAAAATCGAATAACTATCTGAATGAAAATGCAAATTTCAATTTCAGATTTTTTTTTTCAGTTAGGGCCTTTTCAGAATATCTATCAGATGTAGTTCAATGTCCAGCGTGGCTTTAGCCGGGGAAGTAGTTGTTTTCTGTTAGACATTCACAAAAAATCTTTCTATCAATATTCAATTGAGAATGTTTCCCTTTTAAACATTTTACATTTTATCATAAATCTTTTGATCCCTATAAGTACAGATTTCTCATAACTAGTGTTTTACAAATGTACGTCATACGTCATATTGATACTATGAACATCTTACTTGACATTGAGTTCCTGAGCAGGAAGAATGCGTAGGTATTTGTAACATGGTGGGACTTATTAAAAACAATACTGTGTTATTGTACCTACATAGTTTGGATCATGACTTACATTTTGTATTTTTTTTAAATATAATGTAACAAAAAATTAACATTATGAACCTAACCTGAACATTATGTACCAGAGGTACAAAACTTTTTGAAATTTGAACCCATGAAATATTTTTTTCATAAGTATGTTATTATTAGGATGCACGCGACTACACCTATTAAATATTATCAAGCTAAGATGAAAAACCTCTAATATTAATTTTCTCTTTAATGTGATCGTGGATAAGTGCATTTTTATGTATTTTATTATTTATATATTAGATCAACTTACGTTTATTCTATTTTAGATCGGCTAGAAACATCAGCTTCGGCGATGACGCTATTGGATATGCAAAAGTTAAAAGAGATATTTGTACAGTGAAATGCCGAATCACCCCAGAACATCATGATTTTCATCCATTTCTTTCGACTTTTAGGTTCGAAAGCAACAATAAAAAACAATTTTTCGGGTGCATTCGTAGTTTTATTTAAACACTTTGGCACAATACACGATTTTCTAGTTTCTGGATTTGACATTTTTATTAATTTTCGACGCAAACTTCATACACACAGCTAGGAAGCAGAGCACGCACTGACCGACCGTTGTAAAGTGACGTCACAGTGGCCGATGACTCCGCGTCGTCGCACGCCTGCTAAACAATTAAATATTTCGGAAACTATAAGACCTATCAAAAAAATATGTTTACGGTATTTTTTCATTTTTAATAGAGTGTATTGTAAGGTAAAAATCAAAAGTTGGTGATATTCTTCATTACGTCTAGAAAAATATGAGAAAGTTTCATTTTCGTACATAAACATTTACGCACGTCATGACCAGATGAAGATTATGAAAAAAAAAGGTTTAGTTTTCATGCGAATAGCAAGAAAACTAAAAAAAAATAAGGAATTCCAAACTTTTAGAACTCTATTTCCATTATTTATTCTTTTGATTTCATGTTGAAAGTAGGACTTCACGCGGCGAACTCAGCAGCGTCACACAGCCACGATACAGGCCGTAGCAAAAAAAATATATGCAATACTAGTATATACTATATAGTGTATAAGTGAGCCTTTACAGCACGCTCAACGTTGCAAGTGCTTCAAAGTCACTTATACCAGTGTATCATACGCTATTTGATATTATACCTGCATCATAACTTCAATAACAATGCTGGAAATGAATTTTAGATCGGGATAATGTTTCTTATATTTTTAACCGACGAAACCAAAAAGGAGGAGGTTCTCTATTCGGCCCGTATATTTTATGTTTTTCCATCATATTTTTTTATGTATAATCACGCATAACTTTTTACTGAGGCGTCCGATTCCGATAATTATTTTTTCAGTGGATAGGGTGTACTTCGACTTTGGTCCCATTCGAATTTGAAAGATGAAATCCACCCCTAAGGGTAGCGAAATGAAGGATATTTTTCACTCACCCTCTGAATTCTGGTCCTGGGTTCTTCGATTTGGATGATAATTTTTTTAATAGATAGGGTATACCTTATATTTGGATTTCAAAAGGAATGAGCCACCCTTACGGGTAGAAAAATAGATATTTATTGATTTTTCACTAGTGAACATTGGCATACACATACGTAGTTGACAATGACAGATCGCTACTGACATTATTCTTGTTTCACATCCGTCAAAATCAGTATATTTTATAAGAGGCTGAAATGATATACAAAGTAATGAAATAAACTATCCAGAACAACGAAAATAATTTATATTACAACAAATAGTAAAAGTAGATAATCATATTATTTAACTGGTAATAGTTGAAGTAAGGTGGGTAAGTAAGTATTTTGGAAGTAATCAAAAAACAAGTAGGTAGTAATTGGTAGATTTTAGCCACAAAAAATTGAAAAATAAAAACTTTTTAACAAAAAATTAAACCGACGAAATACGGAACTGAAAAGTGAATAAAACTTTTACAAAGTGGGTAAGTAAGTATTTTGGAAGTAATCAAAAAACAAGTAGGTAGCAATTGGATTAGGTGAAGCGTAAAATGATGGCAGCGAGATGCACGGCTGCGTTTTGATGACTTCTTTCATAGATAATGATCTTCGATAATTGTTTGTTTGGCGCCGACTCAAAATCAGTTACTTACATCAGTTTAGGAGCTCAATTATCATTTAGACTGAGAAGGTTTATTTTATTTTTTGCTTTTCAGTTGATTTTTTCGTCGGTTTAATTTTTTGTTAAAAAGTTTTTATTGTTAGATGTAAAGGAAGATGATTTTAGTTCTCATCTTCAAAAACGTATTGATTAGAGTTAAACCAAATCAAAATATGTGTGATGGCTCATTCGATACAGAATTACGTCTGGAAAAATATGAGAAAGTTTCATTTTTGCACATAAACATTTACGAACGTCATGACCAGATAAAGATTCTAAAAAAGAAGGGTTTACTTCTTATGCGAATAGCTCGAAAACTAAAAGACAAATAAGGAATTATCTTCCAAAAAAAAACTCCAAACTTTTAGAAATATATTTCTATTATTTAATCTTTTGATTTTATGTTGAAAGTAGGACTTTACGCGTAGCAAATAAAATATATGCAATACTAGTATATTATGATACAAGTGTATAAGTGAACTTTTACAGCACGCTTAACGTTGCAAGTGCTTTAAAGGCACTTATACACGTGTATCATACGATATGTATTATTCTACCTGCATAATAACTTCAATAACAATGCTGTAAATGAATTTTAGATGAGGATAATGTTCCTTATATTTCAATACGTCTAATCAGGTATGTAATGGACTGATCTGATGTCACCCCTTGTTGACATGGATAGAGCAATTGCTGTTTGCAAGCTTATTTGACAGTTCATATGATTGATATGGAAGTTGAACTTGTTTTTGTCACCTAGCAAAACACGGCGTGTTTTAATCTTGAGATTTCGCACACTTTTTAGTTCATCGTAATCCTTGTTTATTATGATGCAGTTATTAATTTTAAAATCATGGCATCATTTAGACACTTGAAGGAGATAGATCTGTAGGAAAAACTATTTTCATCTATTAATTAAGTTATTTTTTTAGGGTTTGTTTACATCCAAATCGTGTAATTTTTTAACAAAAGCCGCTAAAATTATTTCACTTCTTGGAGAACTTACTACAACTGAAGCTCATTTATGGGCACAGACACTTTCTTAACTCTAAATTGAAAATTCAATTGTGTGACAGTTTAGTACTTTCTCAGTTCAATCACTTTGATGTTGTCTACAACCCTTGTATTGATAGTATCGACACTAGACGAATTAAGAAAACACAAAACTCATGTTTGAGTCTGATATACGGAATTAGGTGACCACAGCGTATTTTCCATAAATTGAGTGACACTAGATGGCTTAGTATGTTCAGTCGTAGAGATCATATGGCATGCTTCTTCTTCTACAAAATTTTGAAAAGAAAATACCGGACTACTTATACCGGAGGGTTGCATTCAGAACTGATATACATAATCTGAATTTGAGGCGTAAAAATATGCTAATGATTCCCAAGCACAAGAAACAATTATTTAGACGGTCTTTCTCGTATAATGTCACACTTTTTGGCGATATAATGGATATTCCAAATTTCTATTATTTACCAGTCTGCATTTTTTCTTTGTAGCTCATGTAACAAGTATACTGAACTGAACAATAAATGTATTATCATTATTATTAACTATGCATAACAAAATTATAACATAGCTTTATTTTTAATTATTATAACCAAGTTATTTTTATATTATATTTTAATTATTATAATCCAAATTATAAAAATTTTTAACTCACGAAAAATCAAAAAGAGATATTAATTTAGTTTTTGAATCATATTATTACTGCTGTTTTCATATATGAAAACACCATCAAAATGCATTTGTTTGATTTTTTTTCAATATTTGTTTAGAAAAATATAAACAAATAGACATAGTTCCTAAAAAATATTTGGTTTGTTAGAGAATATTATTATTTCTAATGATGTTTTTTATATTTTTGTTGTTTGAACAATATATTGAGGATTTTTTAAAATTATTTTTCTGAGAGAGATGGCGAATTTTTTTAATTTATAATATATTCGTTCATTAGAGTGTCAAAGATGGAACATTATAATTTTCATGTTGAAAAGGGGAACATTCTCAATTGAATATTGAATAGAAATATTTTTATCGTGGAATTTTCAATTCACAGAAAAATCTTTCTATTCAATATTCAATTGAGATTGTTTCCCTTTTCAACATGAATACCCCACAAGAGGTTCTCTTGAATGATAGAAGATAGTGACTAAAGTTTATCTTTCAGTCGCAGATGAGTCCATATCTGATTTTATGTACATCCGAACACCCATCACATCAGAATCACCTTTCATTGTTTTATAAATATTCAAAGTTCAAGTAGATTATTATTGACTACATAAAATATTCAACAATAATAACTTTTCGTATGATTATGTAGTCGCAGTCGCCATGTGATGTCCATTCTGGACACACAAATTATCTCTTGACACATTTCATCCTGTTCCACCCCGTTTTATTATACAGGACTTCCTCTTTCCCTTTCGGGAATGTATAGATAGGGTCAAAGTACTTCCAGTACTTAATATAACTTTTTTTACTAAAATCCTTCGTTACTACGTTAAGGGTCCTCAAAGTTACAAAATGAAATATTTTTTTCTTATAATTTTTTAAGTGAATATTGAAAATCAACCAAATTTTGGTGATTGATGAAACGAATACCTTCGATGAGGAACTATGCACCAGACAGTTGGTTTGCTATTAAGTCAGGAGAGGACTGCTCCCAAAATTTGGAAATGAATGAGATTTTTCAGTAATTTTCAACATGTGTGAAGTTGATCGGAGCAACGATTTCTGATGAAAATTCAATTCAACATCCAACCTGAGACGTTCATCATTATTTGAAAACATTTATTTTAAATGACAATAGAAATAATGGTAAAATCTTCGTTACAAATTTTAATAATGCAAACACTTTTCCCTAACAAAACTCAGCGTAAATATCAATCGCAATCCTCAAGAGCAAACAGAAATAAAAAGTCTGCGAAGACACCCCCACTGTACTTAATAGCATTCCAGGATCGTTTCGTATGGCTTCACAATGTTATTCTATTCAACAAGTCATATTGTCAAGTATGCTGAATTAGCACACAGGATAAATGCACCAATCATTTCTTTTTCAAAATTAGTTTACCGGCCCTGAAAATAAAATTTAAACATTATTGAACCCAGAGTTGAAAATTCCGTAGTTCATTTATTTATAAGTAATTCATCATCCAGTATTACATTTATTGAAAAAATCTAATGGAGTCAAATCCGGAGACCGTTCTATCAATCCATCTATTGGGAAAAATATGGTTCAGATAGTCCCGCATTGAGGAGGAGCGCCATCATTATAAACCACATATCTCTCCGAGTTTGCAATGGAACATGTTTCAAAAATCCATTCAAATAATTCTGAATGAACTCTAACTTTCTCCATTCTATCGATTATGTAGACGAATGGTCCTATAAGATGGTTTCCCATGATAGCAGCCCAATCATTCACGTTGAATTTCTGTTGGGGTTTGGTTTGCAATATCCCATGGGGATTTTCTTCGGCCTATATGTGGAGATTATGAGAGTTGATTACTCCATCTCTACCGAAACCTGCTTCATCAGTGAATAAAACTCGAGTAATAAGTCATATCCTCTCTTTGTTCTTGAGGTGTCATGGCATGTACTGGATGTGATATTGGTTGTTCTCTAATGATTCTGTGAATAGTGGATTTGGATGTGTGGAATATGAAGTACTGATATTTCGACCTCAGCTATACATTCCCGAAATGAAAATAGGAAGTCCTGGGACACCTGTACATATAATGTAAGTGCTTCATTTTGTATCGACAGTCATTGTTATATCATTTAAAAGATCTTGTCATTGTTTTATATTTCAGTTGTTTCATTTTAGGAGAGGTTCACTTGGAATTTACAATTATAATAGGATCATAATGATTCTTCCAATACAATTACAATAAGTTGAATCGAAGATGTACGTTATTCAACGTGGTACTATTACATTTCATCACATACATACATATGCCAGCGGCTTTGCCCGCAAGGATTTCGAGAAGGTCATACTTTTTTATACTGCCTTTAGGGTTGAATTTCCGAAAAACCTGAAATACGTGTTTGTATGTAATTTTAAATGTATTGATAAATGAAACCTCGAAAATAGTACGTTGTTCTATAGTAAAGAAAAGGTATAGTTTTCTATTGAGAGCGAGCGAGCGAGAAATGCGAATAAATCAAATTTCCACGAGATAGAAAATTCACTTACGCATTGAATACGCAGTTTTTTCGTATTTTTATGGAAAAGCATTGAATAATAAAATCAAAATCATCATAGATCATTGATGTCGCCCCTCGTATACATGCGTCATATTGATACCTGTCAGATAGGTAAATAAATTGAAAAGTTCAAATCAAGTATGTAAGTGCATGTGACATTAAATGTAAATTTTACGTTGCTAACAACAAAACATCATAATGACGGGTAAACAAACAATTATTTTTTAATTCTTCAAAATGTATCAGGTAGACGACTATTGTTAGGATATTTCAAAGAAAACTTCTGATTTTTTTTTTTTTTTGATGTGGAGGAAATCCATTACGGAAAGAGTGTGGGACTCTCTGACACAAGTTTACCCACTTAAACCTCCACCCTGTAGGCTCGTTAGGCTGTGGCCTCCGACGACACTTGAGCCTTCCGGTCCATTGTACCTTACCTGGGTACGATTTTTTTCACTATGTCGTATCCATGGTTGCCGATTAAGTACCGCTTTTAGTTCCCTCCTGCGACTGCATGTACTGCCTTGGCTACCTTGCGGTGCTGGAGGTTCATCTGGGCGGTCCCTGTCTTCTGTTCAGCACCCTGAAGAGTCCTCTTCCGATCTCGGATGACGCTCGGAATCATAGCCTCTTCATAGGAATCATAGCCTCTTCAGTGTCCTACATCCTACATCAAATCTATTACCATCCGAGTCAAAAGAACAATACGAACAATGTTACGAGTTATTTTGTTAGTGGAGAACAAATGGAAAAAGCATACTTTATTGAGAGAAAATCGTGAAAAAAGTACTAGTGTTTTATGATTAGAATCGTCTATCTGACGGATGTCTGACAAATGTCGCATAAAAGGGGCGATCATAACGAGCTATAATAAAAATGTTGCTAAGTAGAAAAGTGAAAGATAAACGACATGTGAAGTGGAATAAAAGTTTTCTTTTCCGGCGTACCTATAGGTGTTATAGACTCGATGATGGTTCTGTTTATGTTGTGTCTCGCTTCGGTCAGAGCTCTTCGGACCTGTGGCTGGTGACTACTCCGTACTGATGAGGGCCAAAAAGCCTGAAACCGGTATGCGGATTGTTAGGCGAACACGACATAAATTAAACATAATCGAGGTTATCAGAAAGAAACATTTGCATTCAATGTCCATTTATATGGAGGTATGCATGGATTTTCAGGTGAATATCATTCAACGTTCTGCGTGGTATTTGCCAGGGAGGTAGTTGTTTTTTCCCCTGTGATCCACCATTTTCTGGTTCAATTTATATTGAACTTTTGTTTTGAAGAAGACTGCACTTCGATTTTTCTAAGTAGAAAAGTGTTGCTAACCGTAAAACTGGTACTTTCCTTTACCATTTTCTCTCAATAAAGTATGCTCTTTTCCATTGAGAAAACGGAAAACGTTACTTTTATTATAATTCTAATATGGTTGAAAATAATATTATTTCGCGCGACATTTTCTCACTGAAAAAATCTATGATAAATACTCTTTTCAGACTTTTTTTAACCATTCATTCCACAACTTTGTCGAAATGAATTATATATCCGAAGGAGTATAATGTTGATTTGTTTGAAAATATGAACAGGTTGTTCATAAAATCGGATGTGGAATCATCTACGACTGAAAGATAAACTTCAGTCACTATCTTCCATCGTTCAAAATATCTCTTGTGGGCATTCAGGTTGAAAAGGGAAACACTCAATTGAATATTGAATAGAAATATTTTTCTGTGAATATGCTAAACTTCCATATGCACAGGAAAATTCTCGTTATTTGCATCAATCAGAATTAATTTGGCCCCAAAAAAAATTAAATGTGAATAAAAAATCGAAAAAATTTAAATATTTTTTTTATTGAAATAAATGGTTCCAAATTGATTTGAATGGATTTTGTTGAGATATTATCAATGTTTTGAAATTATATTGATTTCTTCATTGATTTCTTCCCTTTCACCTGCAAAACTAGTAGAACAAAATCATATTAAATCTATTAGGATTTAGATCGCTTTATAGTATAATTTTGTTGCCCTCTCTGGTTCTCAGCAGCTATTATATAAGGAGAGCAACGAGCGTAATGCACGTTTTTTTTTCTAATTATTGTTTTTCATTCCTTACTGATGCGAGCCATACAAATCAGCCACAAGTGAGAAAATCAACTGTGATCTTTGTTGCACCATTTCATCAAATATTTACGACGGAAAGGTAACCACATCAGGCTTTATAAGTTCTAAAGGAATTTTCTCCAATCTACTGTAGTCTAGCGACACTAACAAATTCGTTTTCCCGATTCATTTTAGTTACTGCGGACGCTCAGTAGCGTGCAGGTGAGTGTCATTGGGCAAAATAATAAAATGCAGAAATCTTCCGAATTTGAAGTTTAAAAATCGTCTGTTATTAGAAACTATTTATTTTATCAGCTTTATGGAATCTAATTTTGAGCGCAACAAATTTTTGTACTCCATTTTATAATCAAAATAAATCGACAATATCTACAATGATTAGAAAATGAGAATTGAAAAACTCAATCCGAGAATAATTATACTGATTTGAGATGAATAAATGGAGGTGAGTGAGCTTGGCGGCGTAAATAGATCTGACCCTTGGAAGAATCTGAGGTCATTTGAACATCTTCTTCAATTGCATATTTCGAGTTTCAGTTCCTCATAATTCCTATTTCATTTTTGTAATTCGAATAATTCACATGAATAATAACCCAAAATATTCCTTCTGGGAAACGGGCTTCCAGCCTTTCAGAGCAATACGTGCCATGGGAAGTGTAGATGATTCTTCTCAACGAAAATGTTGTTCACGTAGCACGTGGCGTGTTGTCTATATTTTTTTTGTAATATGGTCTGCAACTTGGTCTTCGTTATACAACCGATCTTGATCGAGTGTCCTATGAATTTCAAATAATTTCATGAATATCCATTTTCATTTCTGAGTATTATTTATGTCGTTCCTATTCCATCGTTTAACAAAGTTAGAAGCTAATTTTCATTGGCATGTGAGCTCTTTCGTTGTTCATAATACGAGAGTTCCTGGATTCACACAAGGTCTATTTGTTATGATCACCAGGGTTTCAACTTCTTCACGGTATTTCCACCAGGGACTTTGCCAGAGGGGGGGGGGAAAATCATGACACAGTTGGTAGATATCAAGAATTATCGATCGTTCCGATCGATAATTAAACTGATTGATATAATAATCCATAAGAATTTCGTATTTCACTGGTTATGTGCCAAATTGACAAAGAAATCCGTTCCCAATCAAAACCTTGATGTCTTGCGGATCAGTTTCACCTAATATGTGAATGTTTTTAGGATGAACCGTACCCTAGGAATTCTGAAAAAACATATTTGTTCAACTCCACTTCGCGGCGCTTCGTGCATCTCCGTAAACTCAAATTTGGATATCACTTTTCTCTTACATTAACTGCAAATTGCAATACTCGTACCCAGAGCTATCCCAAAGCACTGTGCTTAGTGCTCGTGAAAGTACTCATAGCACTTTTGTGCTCGTAAGCACTGTGCTCCCGAGCACTTCTTTGAACCAGTGCTTAGTGCTTGGTGCTTCGAGCATTTCACGAAAAGGCTTCGTGCTTAGTAATCCCGAAAAGTGCTTCCGAGCATTTCAGTGCTCCAGAGCACTTTTCGGGATTACTAAGCACTAAGCCTTCCCTTATCTATGAATCTATAAATGTTTTCGAAACATGAAAACGCGGCCAGAGGCACCCCCAAGAACTACTAAACGCGTCTGTGTCCTTTATGCGTATTCGAGAGATTACAGTGTTGACATAAGCATTGTTTCAAACGTTTTGCATTTCGAAGTGAGTTTTATGCTTAACTATTTTTCTCTGAATGAAGAAACTCAATGAATAGACTTTCCACACACGATAATATTCTATTAAGAAATATTTAGAACAGTTATATGTAAAAAATCAAGTACAGACTTGGATACAATCGGTTATACATTGTCGACCGACTGTTTCTTTTCCTACGGAAAGTTGGCAAATTATATCGGTCGATATTAATAAACACAAAAGTATCCTGTCCACATCTGAAGTTGTTCCTTTAGATGAAAAATGGCATAAAATGACATTCTGGTAGCTGCTGGTATTTGTGCTGCATATTTAATTATAAAAAAAGAAAAAACAAAAAAACGATAACGGCGGCAAAAACATTATTTCATCTGTAGTCGTAGAAAATGCTTTTGATCAACGTGCTATTTTGTTCATTTTCGTTTTACAATCCCTCTATTCTTTACAAGAGACATTCCATACAGCAGGAACTTCTCTTAAACTTTCTATAAGATTCAACGTATTTTCAGTTGTCCAAATTTTGCAACGTATTTTGTTGATTTTAAAATAATTAGGTGGAATAGGTCAAGAATATGAGATCACCCAGTATCTTGACGAAATTTTCACAGATGCTTCAGAACATGGTAAAAACAGTATAGCAATCGAAAATTTCTCGTGGAAAAGATAATTCCAGGAGATACGGGCCTCCGAAGGTCCATAAAGACAGGTTATGGGATATCACTTTTGGAAATTATAAATTGATGTAAACAATTTCTTCTTACACTAAAATAGTAACTGCACACTCATTTAACGTTTCAGTACTATTAAAATCACTTAATTTTCGATTGAGTAATGAAAAATCTCCGATTACTTTTCATATAATTTTACAGAAGAAATGTCAAAAATCAAACGTTGGTGATTGTGTTATGTTCATCCGAATCTCGTGGATCTTGAAGTTTATTGGTATGCGACGTTGCCTATGTCTCCAAGGGAGAAAGAAAGTACTGAAATTCAATGCGCAGACATATTGAGCATATAAATGATAATTATTACAGCATGAAAAGACGATCTGTTATTTCTGATGGATATATGTATCAATAGAAGTTTAAAATGCAAAGAATATATCACCACGCTCCTTGGGAGTGTCTAATAGCTTTTGAAAATTAAGCATGAAGTTGATGTGTCGCGTTTAGACAGTTACCAAACATATTGAAATAATGTGACTTCAGATTTTTTTTTCAAGTAATTGTAAACCGGACTAAGATGGATGTTTTCTCGTATGCCTGGCCGAGACACGCCGAAGGCAATTTCGTACGTAAAAAGAAGGAACACAACTTTATCTAACTTGTCTAACTTTGTTACCAAAGAAGCTAATCCACCTTACAAGGCTCGCGAACATTTCGATCCAACCAATTTCTCACGTAAAAAGAAGGAACACAACCTAACCTAACTTGGCTAACCTTGCTATTCAAGTTAATCCAAGCTATTCATCTTCATAAAGCGACGCTTCGCTCCGCTCGCGAACATTCCGATCCAACCAATTTCTTACGTAGAAAGAAGGAACACAACCTAACCTAACTTGACTAACCTTGTTATCCAATTTGAAAGCATGCTAATCGACCTTACAAAGCGACACTTTGCTCCAATCAATTAGTTGCGTAAAAAGAAGGAACACAACCTAACCTAACTTGGCTAACATTGTTATCCAAGTTGAATGCAAGCCAATTAACATTACGAAGCGACGCGAAATCACACTTTTTTTTAACTTCAAAAGTGCATAATTCCCAAATTATATTTTTCGCGCTTAAATTTCGATTGCTGAAGTGTCTTTATCGAGTTTTGAAGCACCTGTGAAAATTTTGTGATTATTTCGTGAAAATTTTGCAAAAATCCGGATTGGCCCAATTCACTTGAATAGTTGGCAACGTAGCATGTCCATAAAACGCCAAGATCAATGCACAAAATGCAACCAAACCACCAATATTTGATTTTTGACATTTTTTGTGAAAAATTAAATGAAACGTATTCGTTTTTTCATGGTTTTATCGAACATTGAGTGATTTTAATATTACTTAAATGATAAATGAGTGTACAGTTAATATTTTAGTGTAAAAAGCTATTCTTTATAACAGTTGCCGTTTCCAAAAGTGATATTCCATAACCTCTCTTTATGGACCTTCGGAGGCCCATATCTCCTAAAATTATCTTTTCCGCGCTAAATTTTTGATTGATATACAAGCTGGTACAATGTATCTAGTCCTAAAACTGGTACAGACACACACACAGACACACAGACACACACAGACACAGATGGTGTTTCGTCTGAGAGAAGTCGGCGGCCGACTAAAGAGCAACAAAAAAGATACAGTCGGCCGATAATGTTTCCACCGATTGTATCCAAGTCTGTATTTAGTGGCCCTCTGTGACTCAGACCAGACCAGTCGTCAAAGTGACAGCAATTTCAATTATGTTTGAACTATGATTCCTCTAGGTGCTCTAGGTGCTGAACTCTCTGCAGGAGCATACTGGGACACTTTTGGGAACCGGGGGTCCGATTTTCCACGAACTTTTTTTTTCTTCGAAATAGTAACTGTTCTCCAAGGGTCCGATTTTTCACGATTTTTTTTTTCGAAATAGTAGAAGTTTTTATTTAATGTGCTGTGTTAGTGTTTTTAGGGTCCGATTTTATTTATAGTTGGTTTGAGAGTTTTTGGTATCTGGGGGTTTCTGGGGTCACAGATTATAATTTAATTGTCAAATTACGAAATGGAGGATCTAATATGGCGAAGCACTTTTTTTATTAACTGATTTCAATATTAATTGGTATGTAGTGGTTTTTGAGGTCATGATTTGTCAAAATTTATAATTTAATTGTCAAATTACGAAATGGAGGATTCATTCCAATACAGCAGTTTATTCAATGCCACACGCCATACTCATAAATGATATATCATACGGGGCAAATCATTGCGTTTTATACAATTATTCTGTTTCCATTGCTGTTCTGGGTTCAATTCGACGTGATTAACCCAAAAATACAAAAACCAATATTTTTATTTGGACCAAATTGTTTATTAGAGCAATTCTATGTCAAAATACAGAGGCCTAACAGTCTCGCCCTTTGAAAAGTCCAATTACTTTCTGAGTGCTTAGTCGAGCATTTCGAAGATTGACTTTCAAAAGGGCGAACTTTAGGCACTCAATTACTTTTACATAGAATTGCTCTAATAAACAATTTGGTCCAAATAAAAATATTGTTTTGATTTTTGGTTAATCACGTCGAATTGAACCCAGAACAGCAATGGAAACAGAATAATTGTATAAAACGCAATGATTTGCCCCGTATGATATATCATTTATGAGTATGGCGTGTGGCATTGAATAAACTGCTGTATTGGAATGAATACCACTCGAACGCTAGTGCACTTCAAAATGAAAACATTATTCATATATTATCGAATATTTTGAAGCTGGCTCCCCGAATTAACAAATTTTGACAAATCATGACCTCAAAAACCACTACATACCAATTAATATTGAAATCAGTTAATAAAAAAAGTGCTTCGCCATATTAGATCCTCCATTTCGTAATTTGACAATTAAATTATAATCTGTGACCCCAGAAACCCCCAGATACCAAAAACACTAACACAGCACATTAAATAAAAACTTCTACTATTTCGAAAAAAAAAATCGTGAAAAATCGGACCCTTGGAGAACAGTTACTATTTCGAAGAAAAAAAAAGTTCGTGGAAAATCGGACCCCCGGTTCCCAAAAGTGTCCCAGTATGCTCCTGCAGAGAGTTCAGCACCTAGAGCACCTAGAGGAATCATAGTTCAAACATAATTGAAATTGCTGTCACTTTGACGACTGGTCTGGTCTGAGTCACAGAGGGCCACTAAATACAGACTTGGATACAATCGGTGGAAACATTATCGGCCGACTGTATCTTTTTTGTTGCTCTTTAGTCGGCCGCCGACTTCTCTCAGACGAAACACCATCTGTGTCTGTGTGTGTCTGTGTGTCTGTGTGTGTGTCTGTACCAGTTTTAGGACTAGATACATTGTACCAGCTTGTATATCAATCAAAAATTTTGCGCGGAAAAGATAATTTTAGGAGATATGGGCCTCCGAAGGTCCATAAAGAGAGGTTATGGAATATCACTTTTGGAAACGGCAACTGTTATAAAGAATAGCTTTTTACACTAAAATATTAACTGTACACTCATTTATCATTTAAGTAATATTAAAATCACTCAATGTTCGATAAAACCATGAAAAAACGAATACGTTTCATTTAATTTTTCACAAAAAATGTCAAAAATCAAATATTGGTGGTTTGGTTGCATTTTGTGCATTGATCTTGGCGTTTTATGGACATGCTACGTTGCCAACTATTCAAGTGAATTGGGCAATCCGATTTTGCAAAATTTTCACGAAATAATCACAAAATTTTCACAGGTGCTTCAAAACTCGATAATGTCACTTCTGCAATCTAAATTTAAGCGCGAAAAATATAATTTTGGGAATTATGCACTTTTGAAGTTAAAAAAAAGTGTGATTTCGCGTCGCTTCGTAATGTTAATTGGTTTGCATTCAACTTGGATAACAATGTTAGCCAAGTTAGGTTAGGTTGTGTTCCTTCTTTTTACGCAACTAATTGATTGGAGCAAAGTGTCGCTTGTAAGGTCGATTAGCATGCTTTCAAATTGATACAAGTTAGTCAAGTTAGGTTAGGTTGTGTTCCTTCTTTCTACGTAAGAAATTGGTTGGATCGGAATGTTGCGAGCGGAGCGAAGCGTCGCTTTATGAAGATGAATAGCTTGGGTTCAACTTGAATAGCAAGGTTAGCCAGTTAGGTTAGGTTGTGTTCCTTCTTTACGTGAGAAATTGGTTGATCGAAATGTTCGCGAGCCTTGTAAGGTGGATTAGCTTGCATTCAACTTTGGAACAAAGTTAGACAAGTTAGATAAAGTTGTGTTCCTTCTTTACGTACGAAATTGCCTTCGGCGTGTCTCGGCCAGGCATACGAGAAAACATCCATCTTAGTCCGGTTTACAATTACTTGAAAAAAAATCTGAAGTCACATTATTTCAATATGTTTGGTAACTGTCTAAACGCGACACATCAACTTCATGCTTAATTTTCAAAGCTATTAGACACCCCAAGGAGCGTGGTGATATATTCTTTGCATTTTAAACTTCTATTGATACATATATCCATCAGAAATAACAGATCGTCTTTCATGCTGTAATAATTATCATTTATATGCTCAATATGTCTGCGCATTGAATTTCAGTACTTTCTTTCTCCCTTGGGGACATAGGCAACGTCGCATACCAATAAACTTCAAGATCCACGAGATTCGGATGAACATAACACAATCACCAACGTTTGATTTTTGACATTTCTTCTGTAAAATTATATGAAAAGTAATCGGAGATTTTTCATTACTCAATCGAAAATTAAGTGATTTTAATAGTACTGAAACGTTAAATGAGTGTGCAGTTACTATTTTAGTGTAAGAAGAAATTGTTTACATCAGTTTATAATTTCCAAAAGTGATATCCCATAACCTGTCTTTATGGACCTTCGGAGGCCCGTATCTCCTGGAATTATCTTTTCCACGAGAAATTTTCGATTGCTATACTGTTTTTACCATGTTCTGAAGCATCTGTGAAAATTTCGTCAAGATACTGGGTGATCTCATATTCTTGACCTATTCCACCTAATTATTTTAAAATCAACAAAATACGTTGCAAAATTTGGACAACTGAAAATACGTTGAATCTTATAGAAAGTTTAAGAGAAGTTCCTGCTGTATGGAATGTCTCTTGTAAAGAATAGAGGGATTGTAAAACGAAAATGAACAAAATAGCACGTTGATCAAAAGCATTTTCTACGACTACAGATGAAATAATGTTTTTGCCTCCGTTATCGTTTTTTGTTTTTTCTTTTTTTATAATTAAATATGCAGCACAAATACCAGCAGCTACCAGAATGTCATTTTATGCCATTTTTCATCTAAAGGAACAACTTCAGATGTGGACAGGATACTTTTGTGTTTATTAATATCGACCGATATAATTTGCCAACTTTCCGTAGGAAAAGAAACAGTCGGTCGACAATGTATAACCGATTGTATCCAAGTCTGTACTTGATTTTTTACATATAACTGTTCTAAATATTTCTTAATAGAATATTATCGTGTGTGGAAAGTCTATTCATTGAGTTTCTTCATTCAGAGAAAAATAGTTAAGCATAAAACTCACTTCGAAATGCAAAACGTTTGAAACAATGCTTATGTCAACACTGTAATCTCTCGAATACGCATAAAGGACACAGACGCGTTTAGTAGTTCTTGGGGGTGCCTCTGGCCGCGTTTTCATGTTTCGAAAACATTTATAGATTCATAGGTAAGGGAAGGCTTAGTGCTTAGTAATCCCGAAAAGTGCTCTGGAGCACTGAAATGCTCGGGAGCACTTTTTGGGATTACTAAGCACGAAGCCTTTCGTGAAATGCTCGAAGCACCAAGCACTAAGCACTGGTTCAAAGAAGTGCTCGGGAGCACAGTGCTTACGAGCACAAAAGTGCTATGAGTACTTTCACGAGCACTAAGCACAGTGCTTTGGGATAGCTCTGGGTACGAGTATTGCAATTTGCAGTTAATGTAAGAGAAAAGTGATATCCAAATTTGAGTTTACGGAGATGCACGAAGCGCCGCGAAGTGGAGTTGAACAAATATGTTTTTTCAGAATTCCTAGGGTACGGTTCATCCTAAAAACATTCACATATTAGGTGAAACTGATCCGCAAGACATCAAGGTTTTGATTGGGAACGGATTTCTTTGTCAATTTGGCACATAACCAGTGAAATACGAAATTCTTATGGATTATTATATCAATCAGTTTAATTATCGATCGGAACGATCGATAATTCTTGATATCTACCAACTGTGTCATGATTTCCCCCCCCCCTCTGGCAAAGTCCCTGGTGGAAATACCGTGAAGAAGTTGAAACCCTGGTGATCATAACAAATAGACCTTGTGTGAATCCAGGAACTCTCGTATTATGAACAACGAAAGAGCTCACATGCCAATGAAAATTAGCTTCTAACTTTGTTAAACGATGGAATAGGAACGACATAAATAATACTCAGAAATGAAAATGGATATTCATGAAATTATTTGAAATTCATAGGACACTCGATCAAGATCGGTTGTATAACGAAGACCAAGTTGCAGACCATATTACAAAAAAAATATAGACAACACGCCACGTGCTACGTGAACAACATTTTCGTTGAGAAGAATCATCTACACTTCCCATGGCACGTATTGCTCTGAAAGGCTGGAAGCCCGTTTCCCAGAAGGAATATTTTGGGTTATTATTCATGTGAATTATTCGAATTACAAAAATGAAATAGGAATTATGAGGAACTGAAACTCGAAATATGCAATTGAAGAAGATGTTCAAATGACCTCAGATTCTTCCAAGGGTCAGATCTATTTACGCCGCCAAACTCACTCACCTCCATTTATTCATCTCAAATCAGTATAATTATTCTCGGATTGAGTTTTTCAATTCTCATTTTCTATTCATTGTAGATATTGTCGATTTATTTTGATTATAAAATGGAGTACAAAAATTTGTTGCGCTCAAAATTAGATTCCATAAAGCTGATAAAATAAATAGTTTCTAATAACAGACGATTTTTAAACTTCAAATTCGGAAGATTTCTGCATTTTATTATTTTGCCCAATGACACTCACCTGCACGCTACTGAGCGTCCGCAGTAACTAAAATGAATCGGGAAAACGAATTTGTTAGTGTCGCTAGACTACAGTAGATTGGAGAAAATTCCTTTAGAACTTATAAAGCCTGATGTGGTTACCTTTCCGTCGTAAATATTTGATGAAATGGTGCAACAAAGATCACAGTTGATTTTCTCACTTGTGGCTGATTTGTAGAAGTTTTTATTTAATGTGCTGTGTTAGTGTTTTTAGGGTCCGATTTTATTTATAGTTGGTTTGAGAGTTTTTGGTATCTGGGGGTTTTTGGGGTCACAGATTATAATTTAATTGTCAAATTACGAAATGGAGGATCTAATATGGCGAAGCACTTTTTTTATTAACTGATTTCAATATTAATTGGTATGTAGTGGTTTTTGAGGTCATGATTTGTCAAAATTTGTTAATTCGGGGAGCCAGCTTCAAAATATTCGATAATATATGAATAATGTTTTCATTTTGAAGTGCACTAGCGTTCGAGTGGTATTCATTCCAATACAGCAGTTTATTCAATGCCACACGCCATACTCATAAATGATATATCATACGGGGCAAATCATTGCGTTTTATACAATTATTCTGTTTCCATTGCTGTTCTGGGTTCAATTCGACGTGATTAACCCAAAAATACAAAAACCAATATTTTTATTTGGACCAAATTGTTTATTAGAGGAATTCTATGTCAAAAAGTAACTTGAGTGCCTAACAGTCTCGCCCTTTTGAAAAGTCCAATTACTTTCTGAAAGTGCTTAGTAATCGCGAGCATTTCAGAAATAAAACTGTTCAAGAGTGCTTAGTCCTTAGTGCTCGAGGCACTTTTCGTCAGTGCTCTGCACAGCTCTGCTCGTACATTATAGGGACATGGAACAAAAACAGCCCTGGATCATAGTTGTGCAGCTAGCCCTCTCATTTCTGATACATTCAATATACTAGAACACTTATATATTTTTTCAGCTCTAGTACTAAAAGATCACAACGGAAAATTAAAAACTATAGAGAATGCAATTTGTTGAATTTTGAAACTTCAAAAGCTGTAAATATTTCATACACCCTCCGTTTGTGTATCGAATCATGTTACTTTGGATACACAAACGAGAACAAAAACAATGGGATCACACAAACGTGTTTTCGTTTGATTCTGAATGCCTGATGTTTTGAAATAATATATTTTATCAATTAAAATCATTACCGAAATATTAGAGAACGAACATTTCGAATTCGAAGTAAAAACTCGCTTGAAGTGGTATCATCCACGATTATTACTATTTCGGCAATGAAATCAGGTGAAGCGGTATCAAATAATTCAATTCAGAGTGCAGTAAACGCTGCTAAGAATATGCGATTAAACGAAAACGATTTTCCTCAACATCATCGAACGAAACTCAAAACATAGGGAATTGATAAAATCGAGATGAAGTTCATTAGCATTTCCAAAAGTTCTTAGCTCAGGTTCCTTTGTACTGTTGTGAAAATTTCAACTCCATTTACTGAAATCTCCAAGTTTCCTTTCGAAAAATCGAGTCTCTATATTTCCATTATTGAGAAGCTAATTTCTATGTTTCCTCCAGATCATAGACCTGATAAAGATAATATGCAAGTACAGCTGGGGTTTCCCTTGATATTTAGATGACTTGTGCGAGCTTCGCCTTTTTTGGTACGTTAAGGATCCCTGACAGTGGCCCATTAACGTAGCTTTCTGCCTCTGGGTATTCCGTTCCCTTCTGTGAAAACCTTGTCCTTGCTATACCTTCGCATTCGCATAGTATATGGACGGCGGTTTCTTCTTCAGTCTGGCAAAACCTGCAAGTGGTTTCTTCTACCAGACATGTTTTTCTTATGCTTATCGAGTTCATGGTGTCCTGTAAGCATGCCTACTTTTGCTTTTACGGACCTTCTGTCCTTGCTCAGTAGGTCTGCCGTGAGCGACGGTGATGGTTTTATGAGAAACCTTTTTGCCTGCCTCTGTCCTGGGGATTGTTCCCACCAGCTTTGGGCCTGTTTTTCTACCCACTTGCTGATTGTTTTCCTAACCGTTGCTTTTGCTATACCGCATAAGGGTTCCGGGCCGTAGAACACCATTAACGAGCCTTGTCTGGCCAGTTCGTCGGCTTTCTCGTTCCTTTTCTGTCCTGAAACCCATGCCAGGGTCACTTTCTCACGGTTTGCTAGTTCAATCAGGGCACAGGCACAGTCCCACACAAGATCGGAGTTAGCTTGTGTGGCATACAATGCTTTAAGTGTTGCCTGGCTGTCGAAGAATGTGATAATGGAATGGCCGATCCTATCCTGCCTGTTTATTTATCTGATGCAGTGGTGTATTGCTGCTACTTCCGCTTGAAATAATGTGTTTTTTTTTACAGGCTCACTGGGATCATTATGCTTGGCTTTTGCTCGTATATTCTGCCACTGACTCCTTCTTCGGTCTTCGAACCGTCTGTGTACCAGACTGACGCTGCGCTGATGGGTGCTCCACCCTTCCAGTGTTCTCTTTCTAGTATATTAACTTCCTATTTTGTATTGAATTTGTTATCATGGCGTCGCTGGGCATTTCTGTAGTTGGATGAGCCCTTAGCTCTTTTTCTAGCCTTTGATATTCTGTCCCATGGAGTGTGATGATGGGTGATTGATGGCCCTTGCATGAGTCTGTAGGTGACAGCTCTTGCCCCTTCCTGTGTGTGAATATGTAGTGGTGGTAGGTTCAGGATGAGTTCCATCGCGGCCGTGGGGGTGGTTTCCATGGCTCATGTGGCACTGAGACATGCTTGTCTTTGTAAGCCTGTTAATAGCCTTATGATTCCTGACTGAAAAGTCTTTGGCCACCACGCCACTGCCCTGGGCCTTGTGTATAGCCATATGGTTATCTTGGGATTGAGTTCCCAGTTCTTGCCACACATCCTCCTGCACCTGCCTAGTGCTATGGATGCTTTTTTGTTATATGGGTTTTCCATGTAAGTCTTCGATCAAAAACAACCCCTAGGTACTTCGCTTCTGTGGCCAATGGAATTTTTGTGCCCTCCAGCACTGATGGTTTTAGGTCATGCAGTGCTCGTTTTTTTCGTGAAAGCCACAATTTGTCTTTCTTGACTGATAGCCGTTCTCGTTTGCACCAATTGTCTACGATGTTCAAGGCCTTTTGTATTATTTCTGAGTTAATTCCCGTGAACCGGCCTCCGACGACTATCGCTAGGTCGTCTGCATATCCAAGGCAATGGAAGCTTTCTTGGATCAGTCCATTTGGGTTGCCCACAGTAGCAGTGACAGAATTTCTCCTTTTGGACAGCCTCCGCCTGCTTTCGAAATGATGGTGTGAAGTTTTTTGAAAAAATGATGTCAGACTGATGGGTCTGTATGACTTTGGTGTTAGGTCTGTCACTCTGCCCACTTCGGGAAGGAAGATCACTTTCACTTTTTGCCATGCAGTTGGTATGTATCCCCATGCCACACAGGCTTTGAGGATAAGGTGATCGTATTCGAAGTCATTCTTCAGACAAGCACTTACACTCTGTTGGTTAGTACTTACTGCTGGATATTCAGTGGCTAGCAACGAAAGAACATTTACTGTGTTTAAATTGATTAAAATCAGAACAAGAACAAACATGGGGGAGGATCGCCTAGATAACTTGATGATCATTAAAAGCGAAAGAGACCTTCTGATTAGCTTGCCTTTGGAAGAATTGGTCAAGAAATAGGCGAGTTTAGAAGATACGTAATTTTGGATTGGATACCCGAACACCAACACAAAAGGGTGGCATGACTTCAGTTGAATGACTCAAAACAAAAGATATCAGAAATATGGCTGATTGTCTCTATTGCTTCTGGATATGATCAACTAGTTTGATTCAATTTTCATCTATTCGATACTGTGATTCGATTTATTTTATATATTTTTTATTTTTTATACATCACTATTGGGTTAGATTTTTGTTATCTGTGATAATCATTCATTTTACATATTATTCATTTCAATCTAACTGTGGCATTTGTTAGGGGAATATATTATTATATTCAACTCCGCATGTACCTTGTACCTAGTGAAACGAAGTTACTATTTATCCGCTATATTCATCAACCAAAAGCTCCCTGTAAGGATTTAAATTCATCTTGATAATAATAATAGGTCTAGAAATACCATTCGTATTCGTGGTAAATCCGTGGATTACACCTACCCTAATAAATAGACTAAAACACCTTCTGTAGATCACGCTAATACCGCGGCGCGTATATATAAAACACGCGCGAGTATTACCTGCGCCGGCCAGCGACTCTCGAGCAAAC
>JAFIRS010007540.1:0-24140 GCA_018342105.1 Gonioctena quinquepunctata | reverse complement strand
AAAGATAATATTTGAGAGACTAAGTTTGATTTTTGGTCGTTGATATTTCCTGAAAATTTTCCTCAGAATAGTTATTTTGATGAATGTTTTCTGTAGGATATTGATATTCGTCGGTTTCGTAATAGTCGCTGTGATCGTCTTCGACGAATTCTTGGTCAGAGATATAATTTGATTCGTCATTATCGCCTACTACCATATTGAATAATTCTTCCGATATAAAGTTTCTTTGTGGTTGTTGATAGAATGAGGTTGAAGGGCCTTGTCGATTGTTAGCGTTATTTCTAGTTGATACGCTCATTGGGGTTGGTTTGTTGAAGGTATTTCGAGTGGACACACTCATAGGTGTAGGTTTAGAAAATGATTGATTTTGATTCGGCCTGAAAACATTTCTATTTTGATACGGTTGCCTAAAAACTTGCGAGTTAGTGAAGAATTTTGGGATTGATTTTGCGCTCTTGGATGAATGGGTATTGGTTGAGAGGGAAAAGAATTTTGTGATCTGAAAAAATTGTTCGAGGTGTTAGCATTGAAATGAGCATTTGGCGGAGCAAATGAATGCCGAATTTGCGTTTGTGGCCTAGATTGTGGAATATTCGGTTTGAGTACATTTTTATTTGAATAATTTTGGAAATAATGTACGTTATCCTCTTGTAAAACGAATTCTAGTGCTTCACTGAGTGATTTGGGTTTCATACATCGTATAGTCGTACCTAAAGGTTCTCTCAATCCAGAAAGAAAAGTTCTGAGTGTCAAGTTACTATATAAATCGCGTTTCAATTTCTTAGAATCGTTCGTAATTTCGTGTACATCAATATAATTGCTTAAAGGTTCAATATATTTAAACACCTATCGTAAAACTGTTGGGGTTTTTCATTTGGAAATTGTTTCAGCATAACTAAGTCTTGATTTAGGCAAGACTCATCTCTCTGGTCCGCGAAATTTCTAGTTAATGTATCTTTAAGTTCTTGCCAGTTCGAAACATTCTGTATATTAGCAACGAGTTTGGCATTGCCTGATAATTTTGAAATTAGATAATTCAACAAGTAAACATTTTTTAAATCTGCTGGATTTGTTGCATTATAAAACGTATTGATAATTGAATCGCAAACCGATAAATATCTATTCAAATCATTAGGGTTGCCATCGAATTCAGGTACGCATTTGAGGTATTCTGGTCTGAATTGATTGGTCATTATTGGAATCGAATTATCGGTATTACTTTGTGAATGAACTAAAGAGTCAGCTGAAGGGTTTCGGTGTTTAAATTCAAATTTCCAAAAGTTTCTAATAGGTTATCGACTTACATTAAAATAACGAAGACTTTGAGCATCCTCCTATAAGGCAGGCAACTGGTTCCTTGATTTTGAATTTCCCAGATGGCTTCCTTGCGAGATCAGACGATTCTGTTCCAATCCCCGATGAATGTGTCTGTTGAGGGCAGTTATGGGTCCTCGATGGACTGGGTTTCTTGATTTTCGAAGAGCCGCTCCTTCGCAACACCTCCACAAAACAAAGTCAACAGTTCCGATACCCGATCAATCGTAGAAACGAAACTGATACGTTCGATACGCACACAATTTCGGATAATCTCACCGACTGCGCCAGTGATAACTTTTGGAACTCAAAGTCTCTTTTTAAAAATCAATTTTTATTATGAAGACATACGTCTGAACAGTACAAGAGTAAAAATAATAATGAATTAAAATTAAGGTTTTCTCAAGGAGATGAAAAATGCTGGCGCATCAGCTTCCAGGAATTGGATGATATCTCGGAACCGTCGTCAGCGAAGTCAGCGGATTCCATGGGAACGGGCGATATAATTAGTGTGAACTCATGAACATGATATGTTTTGTAACCTTTTCGAGAATAAGGGTGTAAATTATCAAGGAATATATTTAATAAATCCATTAGTTGAATAGGTAATGGGCCTAGATTTAGCAAGTTGCAATTTGGTGTTGAATATAACTGGAAATAAAATCCGAAAAATATGGCGTCGACCGCATGTTCAGGTAGCTAACCTAAAACCTTTTGATGGAACTGGTTTTTCAAACTGGGAGTTCCGATTGAAACTAGTGCTGAAACAAAACAGTGAGCGATCTGAAAAGTAGTGGCGGTTCTATTCAAGATGGGGAAATAATTTCACAGTTGCTCTCTGCAATGCCTGAATCATACCAAAACATAACAACTGCAATAGATGTAATCGTTGCACAGAAACCAAAAGACATGACCTTCCAATTTGTCAAAAATCGACTACTCCAAGAAGAAATACGTCATAATGGTTCAAGTAAACAAAACAAAACTAACTTGGTGGCCTCCACACCCAAGAAAGAAAGAGGGCGATTGACAAGGAAGAGGAAACAGCGCAAATGGAAGTAATAGTCAATTCCGTTTTAACTGCTATAAATGTGGAAAGGGTGGGCATGGAAGGAATGAATGTCCTGGCCTAGATACAGGAAATGCTCAGGTGGCAAAAAAAGAAGAAGACGGAATTGCATTTATGGTGCGAGGCAGTGATGAGACTATCAATTTCCTAACCAAAACAATTGATCAAGAAAATGAAATATTATTCATAGTTGACTCAGGAGGAGCAACAAACCATATTCTGAATAAAAAAACGGGACAGTTCTTAGAAGATGTTTAACCAGTTGAATTATCAATAAATGTTGCTAAGAGACGAGAATCTATCAAGGCACACAGAAGTAAAAATCTGTATGTAACAAACAAAGAAAGAAGAAATATGGTAATCGAAGAAGTTCTTCAGTGTAATGAATTGGAACATAACCTTCTTTCTATACAGAGGATCGAAAAATAAGGATTTAAAGAGATCTTTGAAAAGGAAAAGGTGAAAATACTAGACCAAAAATTAGAATGCCTAATGGAAAGTGGGATACTGGGGAATCTTTATGTACTAACTATGAAACCAAGGAATTCACAAGTGAATCTGGCACAAACCAATATGAATGTAAATAGAAAATAAAAAATAAAATGTACAAAGTTATCTTCACAAAAGATTCAATATAAATTGAACCAGAAATTGGTAGAACCCAGGCGAAAAACATCTACTCTCCTAGCAAATACCACGCAGAACGTTGAATGATATTCACCCGAAAATCCATGCAAACTTCAATATAAATGGAAATTGATTGCAAATGTTTCTTTCTGATAAGCTCGATTATATTTAATTCATGTCGTGTCCGCCTAACAATCCGCATACCGGTTTCAGGCTTTCGCCCTCATCAGTACGGAGTAGTCACCAGCCAGAGATCCGGAGAGCTCTGGCCGAAGCAAGACACAACATAAACAAAATCACCATCGAGCCTATAACATCTATAGGTACGCCGGAAATGATAACTTTTAACCGGCGGTACCTAGTGACAGAAAAAAACACTCCGTACATCTCTCGTACCTCGATGGGATTCTGAATGGAAGATTACTTCTCAGTAGGAGTGGCAAGCCCGACTAGCATATATGTAAAAAAAAGGACATGTGAAGTGGAATAAAAATAGAAAATAAAGTGTACAAAGTCATCTTCACAAAAGATTCAATATAAATTGAACCAGATATTGGTAGACCACAGGCGAAAAACAACTACTCTCCTAGAAAATACCACGTAGAACGTTGAATGATATTCCCCTGAAAATCCATGCAAACTTCCATATAAAGGAAAAATGGTTGCAAATGTTTCTTTCTGATAAGCTTGATTATGTTTAATTCATGTCGTGTCTGCCTAACGATCCGCATACCGGTTTCAGGCTTTTTGGCCCTCATCAGTACGGAGTAGTCACCAGCCAGAGATCCGGAGAGCTCTGGTCGAAGCGAGACACAACATGAACAAAATCACCATCGAGCCTATAACGCCGGAAAAGATAACTTTTAACCGGCGGTACCTAGTGACAGAAAGAAACACTCCATACATCTCTCCTACCTCGATAATATGAATGTGATGCATAAAAGAATGAGGCACTCATATGTTTATCCATAAAAGAATACATGCATACATGTGTCAAAGGCAAACAAACCCGCGATACCTTCAAAAGCATAGAAGAATAAAACAGAATGGAACATGGGAAATAGTTTTCAACAAGAAACATCATTGAAAGAAGAGGTCCATACACCCGTACCCTACGAGTTATTTTACCACTAGCTGTAGAGAACAACAGTTAAATCCACCAGATGGATGTAAAATGAGCCTTCGTGAATGGAGATCTGAGAGCCCCAGTATACATGTACTCACCACAAGGGCTATAGAGAGATATCCTGCAGATTATGTATGTTAGTTGAAGAAAGCTCTGTATGGTTTACGCCAAAGCCCATGATGTTGGCATGAAAGACTAAACAATTTTCTTCATGAAATAAAGGTCTCAAGTTGACCCATGTTCATATGTAAAATTTCAAACATACCTATTGGTGTGGGTGGATAATTTAATTTTAATTTTCACTTATTATAAAGATTTGTCTTATGCGAAACATTTGTGATGTTCTGAATTTGATATAAAAGATTTATCAGACTTTAAAATTAAGTTTTTAGGTTTAGAAATCGAAAAATCTGGTAAAAATTTGTTCATATCACAGAAAAATCTTATAAGCAAAGTTATACAACATTTCAACATGCTGGATTTCAAAGAAACTAGTATACCAATGCAACCAAAACTGGATTTGTTGGTTGAAGACAATTAGTTCCATACAAAGAATTGATAGGTATTTTAATGTACATAATGTCAGGCACAAGGCCAGATTTATCTTTTCCTGTCATGTATTTTAGTCAATTTCAGAATTCTTATGGAAAAACCTTTTGGAAATATTTGAAAAACTGTTCGAGGTACTTGAAACATACACAAAATTTTGGTCTAAAGTTTTCAAAAGGAAAAAATTCAAAATTATCCTTGAGTGCTTATGTAGACTCAGACTTTGCAAATAATAATAATAACCGAAAGAGCATAACAGGATTCATTTTAAAATTAAATAACAATACCGTTTTCTGGAAAATCAAAGAGATAATCAGTGGTTGCATTGTCAAGCTCAGAAGCTGAGGACGTAGATCTTTATAATTGTGTAACTGAATGCCTATTTTTTTCAAGTTAGAATATATGGGTAATAATGATATTTCTCCTATTTTGATAAATGAAGACAATCGATCCTGCATAAGGATGGCATCTACATCAGAGACAAAAAGGTCCAAACACATTGACGTTCATCATCACTTTGTCAGAAATTGTATTCAAGATGGATCTATAAAATTACAATATGTACCTACTCAAGAACAAGGTGCGTACATTTCAACCAAAGCTCTACCTTTAGCAAAATTTGAATATTTTAGGGATAGAATGAATGTTATAGAAATTTAAATCTTCATAGACTATTCGTTTTTTTGTATTTCAAAGAGATTTACTATTATTTTTGTTGAAACTATTGCAGAATTGGGAGTATTGAGAATAACAATTATCACGTTGGCATTGATTTGTTGAAAATATAAACAGGATGTTTATAAAATCAGATGTGGAATCATCTGCGACTGAAAGATAAACCTTAGTCACTATCTTCCATCGTCGAGATAACCTCTTGTGGGGTATTCATGTTGAAAAGGGAAACATTCTCAATTGAATATTGACGTTGGCAATTCTGTATTGTTTCATCACATATCTATGTTCTGTTTTTTGTGTTATTTAAACATGTCGTGAGACACCTGTCAAGAATAAGTTGTAGGCAAGATGCCTAAAAACCCTGGTGTATGTTTAGAATTTTTGGGGGATAACATGTTGTTGCGAATAAAGCACCCGTCGAATTACTTGCTACTATTTATTCTACAACTGTTGAATGCTGGGTACATTTATTGTGAAGCATGAAATGACGCGCTTCGGACAGTGTCTTGTGATCGACTGACAGTTTGCATGAGGCTGGGAACTCTGACGTTTATCCCAGTGGCGTAGCATTATACATTTCAACGGAACATAACAAATGAAATGCGTTAAATTCTGCTTAGAACTTCTTCAGTAGATGGCGCGGTTAAGAAATGTTTGTGTCACGCCAAATGTCAAACTTCAAACCTATTAAGTTTTCGGAAAACTTGCAGCAAAGTGAAATGGCAACGATTTTGACGAAATTTCCACAGATGCTTCAGAATGCACTGAACTTCGTTGAGCAACCAAAGTTTTTCTGCGGAAAGAGTCAGAAATATTTTTTTTGTTGAAAAATATTCAACTCTATGGCAAGTAGGTATCAATGAACAGTTGTAATTGAAAAGGATTATTTCACAATTATTCACAATTATTCACGAAACAAGCACTCTGAACAGTAAGAACTAGACTTTATAAATGCGATACTAGAAAATATGTTTTAAATGTCCCGCAGAAAGTTTGGATAAAAACGTAGTTTTCCTATTTGAAAGTGTTTTCATTTGAGTAAACAGGCAATAAGATTTGAGATTATTGTCAATAATAACAATTGTCATTCATGAGTAATGTTGAAAATGCATTGTTGCCAAATGTAAAAAATGTTGATGAAGAGTTAATATTTATTCAATTAAATTATTTATTGTGATAATCAAAATTATGTGAATTAAAGGTTTTATTCAGTGTATTGCTGAAAAAATGAAGGAATCAAGTCGTCTCAAATGAGTAAAAGTTGAAAATTGCCTTTTTTCAATCTTTCTGGGGTTATAATTCCAAAAATAGTTGAAAGACTTTAATTACTTGTTTTTGCCCCCGATTCGAAAAAGGGAACACAACCCAACCTAACTTGGCTAACCATGCTACCCAAGTTGATGGCCAGCCAACTTTTTCAAAACACGCTTCACTTTGCTCGCGGGCACTTTGGTAGCGGTGATTTATCTCGTTTTTTACTAATTATTATTTGAGCACAATAGTGACAGTCAGTTGCTGGAAATTCCACTCTAGATTCATCGGGAAAACAACCCCCGAACATTACACCTATTGACAGTCACATGCCCGAGATCACCTTTCGCCAACGTACTATCAGAAAGATTTTGCTGGGTCTCAACACCAACAAAGCCTGTGGATCTGACGGAATCCCGCCGATTGTTCTCAAGAAATGTGCCCCCGAACTAACACCTGTTCTTTGCAAGTTGTTCAACCACTCTTACAATTTGGGGTATTTCCGTCCAATTGGAAAATTGCAAGAGTACAGCCAGTCCCTAAAAAGGCAAAAGGCCCTACCTAGCAACTACAGACCTATCGCACTGCTATCTATTATTTCAAAGGTCATGGAAAAAACCATCAACATCGAGCTCATGAAATATCTGGAAGACTCAGGAATTGTCAACGATAGGCAATATGGCTTCCGCCATCAGAGATCAACTGGTGACCTGCTCGCTTACGTCTCACATATATGGCAGCTATCTATTGAAAAGCATGGAGAAACTTTAGCTGTGGCATTAGATATCTCCAAGGCGTTCGATCGAGTTTGGCACCAGGGACTCCTCGCCAAGCTTCCGTCTTATGGCTTGCCCCCTCAGCTGTGTTCTCTGCTTGCTAGTTTTCTCTCAAACAGGTCTCTCCATGTAGTGGTCGATGGAGTTTCATCTGACACTCTACTCATAAATGCTGGTGTTCCGCAAGGATCCATTCTCGCACCAACACTATTTCTACTTCACATCAACGACCTGTTGAAAGCAACTTCATGTTCAGTACACAGCTTTGCCGATGATAGTACCCTCCATACCGCTTTCTCTTCCAGGGCCCCTATATCAGCCCGTGAAACCAGAAATGAACGAGGAAGAAATGTTAATAATATAAATATGGACTTGGCAACAATTCTCGAATGGGGATCTAATAACTTGGTAGAATTCAATGCAAACAAAACACAAGCATGTCTTTTCTCTAGAAAAGCCGATCTCACTGTGCCTAACATAACTTTGTCAGGAGTAACCATACCACTGAAGCCATCCATATCGATGCTTGGTATTACAATCAGCAATAACCTTTCCTGGGAAAATCACGTGAGGTGCATTGCCAAAAGTGCATCCCAAAAACTTGGTTTTCTGTTTCGTGCCGAGAGCTATTTCACCCCCAGTCAGCTGCTTATGATCTATAAGGCACAGATCCGACCTGTCCTGGAATACTGTTCCCATATTTGGAGTGCGGCACCTAAACATATCCTGAGGCTATTGGATTCTGTCCAAAAAAGGGCAATTCGTCTCGTCGGTGATGCCTCGCTTACAAACTCGCTCACTTGTCTGGAACACCGTAGAAAAGTTGGCGATTTGTCTCTATTTTATAGATATTTTCATGAAATATCAACAATCGTTCCTGCTTTGGCAGTCTCTTCGAGATTAACCCGTCAACTTCAGTCATCACACCCCTTCGTGGTCACTTTGGAAACCTGCAGAACATCACTTTCCAAAGACTCGTTCATCCAACGAACAGCGAGGCTTTGGAACTCATTGCCTAGGGAGGTGTTCCCCGAGGCATACAACCTTCAGAAATTTAAGAAGAACACCAACTCCTACCTTTTTTCCCTAGGTTCCCACGATGTTCTCTGAACATTACAGGATATCCCTTTTCGTGGGAACCAGAACATAAAAAAAAAAAGTGGCGAAATGCAAGTACACTGAATAAGGTTTCAATAGGAGCAGATATTGTCTCGAAACAGGTCGATTACCTACAGGGGAAGGGGGCGGTGAGATTTCCTCACCGGTATTAATTACCGGTGTCTTCCGTCTCATTTCGCGGAATCTCTTCAAACCTTAAGAATAAATTCCACTCTTCCTGTTCCGCCTGCGATACCACCTGCTGAATAGCAGGGATTTCACTATTCGGGCGGGCCGTTTATTGAACGGCCTCGCGTGCAGGCGGGACCCCTTCGATCGGGGGCTCGTCACTAGCTCGGGAGCGATTGAGCTCTGATATAGGAGAATTATTGTCTGGAGTGCGGGGGCGGTTTGACTCAACCATTCTTATTCCATTCATTCCTGAATTTCTTGAAAATTGTTCAAAAAAATTGAGTGGACTGGAGGCCCCTGAACTTAACGTATTACGTTTTAAATTTTGGAAGGCTTCCACAACTCGTTGTGGTGAGCCTTCATTTATTGGGGTATGAGTTACCCTGGCGGGTCTATCGCCAAAATTGGAAATATTACTTGAGGCTCTCAATGGCCTATGGAAACAAAAATTAGTGGAAGTTTCCCTCTGACTCAGATCCCGCAGTGTATTCTGTTCAACAGAAAAATTATTCGGTGTTTCATCATTGTCTTCAACAGGAAAGTTCTCAACGGGAATTTTGTTCACATTCATACAATCCATAATCCCTCTTCATACGGTTCAACCTAGGAGATGTAAGTGAATATAAATGAACCGCTTTTGCAAATCTAGAGGGTCGCTAGATTTCGTAGCGCAATTGTCGACGCGTCGCGATTCAACAAACAGCTGTGAGCTTTTCGGGCCTATATTTTCTGAGACAGAATTGTCTCTATTGATTTCAGGGCTTCCCAAGCTAGAGCCAAAAGAAACATTATTTTCAACAGAAAATGAATCACGGATTGGCGCAGTTAGGATGGGTTGAAAAGCCGGACGATTCTCATATGGAGAATGAACAGGAGCTTGGATGTATGAAACTCGCTTGGTACTTTCAACGTGGTGAAGTACACATGAAGTTTGTTGAATTTGTGTCTAGGGGCGAGTCCTCGAGCGTAAATTGTAGGACATGGAGGGATGTCAAAACTGAATATACTCCCTGAAAATTAAGCGCGTACCGCACCTATCTTTATAAAATTTCCCTAAGACAGAACTATATAATGCGTACAACTGCAGAGGCCCCTACGATCCCTACACATATTCGACACACATGAACTGAAACCTTTAGTTTTATGGACATAATTTATTATAAATAACCCGTGTTTGCACCTATCACCGCAGTGTAACTGATACGTTTTTAGTCGCAGAAAGACCCGTGCACAGCGGTTCATACACGTGTATGATCTCTAGGTTCAATCTGGTTGACGTCTCGCTTCAGTTTATCTGTCACAAATCGCGGTTTGTGGGGGATATCACGTCAGTGAGCTTCCGACGATAAGGGGGCTCCCTCCCAGCCTCAGGAGAAATCAAATTAGGCTTAGAACACCCCACATACCAAAGCACACGAGTGCAGGATCCTGTAAGAGAAGGGTTAATTAGTATACAAAACAACGTATAACGTAGAAATCAGCTGGACGCTGGAAAAACCTGTATCAATGGCTGAAACGAAAAGGTTGAATAATCAAAAGACTGGAGGCTAGAACTCTTGAAGTTGACGATCCAAAAATCGACCCAAAGTCGTCAGGACGGTGTAGGATGCGAAGCGTCGATAAGAATTCTCAAAAATAAAAATTATCGCCAGGCTTCGAGATCACAGGTAGGACTTCAAATAACTGTGAAAGAATAAGCGGCTTTTCCCGGAAAAAAAAACGTCTCGAAGACTGAAAAAAATTAACTCACCCGTTAACCCAGATCGCAGAGCGTATTGATATAAATGGATATAGATAGATATAAATTTTCGGTCGGTCTTTCGAAATTTATCGGGAAATCACTGCTTAACAAATTTGAAATTTATATCAAAGTGAACCTTAGGGAATAGTGATCAAAAGTTGTGTGTTCATGTCATTGTAATCATCAGGGTGACACCAGAGACACCAAAACGAAACACATAAAAAGTGGCTACTCAAGAACTCATACAAAAAGGGAACTGATAGCGCCAGAATAATAATAAACTCTGGGAGTGCATACTGACACAAAACTGATTTTTCGAAAATTACATATTGTATTGCACAAGATTCGTACTGACACTGCAGTTGCCTTCAATCATTTCGACTTGCCTAACACACAGAGGACATGTCAAAAACCATTGATGACCTTCTCGAATTAATAGTGAAAAGCAACCAGGAAATTAAGTAAGAGATATCAGAGCTGAAAATCACCATCAGTGCTGATTTCGTGACACTCAGGACCAGAATTGAATGCTTGGAGGGCGAGAATGAAACTTTGAAACAGCGTCTCCTTGAAACTGAAAGAAGATCAAAAAAAATTAATATTATAATCCATGGATTAGCTGGTGAAGAAAACAACACTTCATCTGATCTGGTGAAATGCATCAATAAGGAATTGAGTATTGTCTGTCATGATCACGACTTTCGCTTCATTACCAGGATAGGAAAAAATGAGGGTGACAAACCAAGATCAATCATTGCAGAAGTAACTAACTTCACTTTGAAAACCCAAATACTCACCTCTTCACGAAACAAGAACGCCAACCTAAAACAACTAGGTGTGCTGTTTTCTCAAGACTATGTACGAACAACTCAAACTGGCTAAAGTCACTGACCCTAATGCCAAAATTGCCAATAATGAATTATTGATCGATGGTACATCTTACTCCTATGAACAATTACTCAAAGAAGACAGGCATATAGAAAAAAACAGAAGAGCGAAAGAAAGTTGAAACTCGCTGCCAGCAGCTTCCTTGAAAATCCAAGAAAAAGACTCTGTTCTCAATCCTTACGTCCAACTTAACTTGTACTTACAGGTACCTCTTACTCATATATTTACTTTTTTTTGCTTTTTCCTGTTCTCATTTTTTTTATTGTGATCTCAATGTTATTATACTTACATTGAATGCTTACTAGTATGATAATCAAGATTTGCCATATCAACTCGCGATCGCTAGTTGCACATTTTCCGCAATTTAAAGATTGTGTCTATCTGAAGTTTGATATAATACTGGTCACTGAATCATGGCTCTCTGCAGAAATACCAGACGACCTGATTGCACCTAATGGGTATTTATTCTACAGAAGAGATCGTCTGATAGGATGGGGTGGCAATATACTTAAAACAAATTTAAAAATAACCCTGGTATTAGATCCCGAAACCCAACAAATGGGTATCGTTCTCCTAAAAAAACAAAAACGCACTTGGTGTTCTTTTTTCCACCCCAAAATATAAATGAATTTATGAATGATTTTGAAAGTTTTGAGGATTTCCAAAACGATCACCTATTATGTGCCGGGACTTCAATAAGACATGTTGAAGTAGGAAGTAATGCTACTATACTTTTTTAGCAATACCATATCAAGTTTGACTCAAAATTTAAACTTAAAACTGACTCTGCCAAAACCCGCGCCAAAAACCCTCATTTAAAGCCGAATCTATCCTTGTCAACAACGTACTGGTCAGTGACGCCTCTGACATTTTTGATCACTGCCTTGATCCGTTTGATCGGAGGTACGGTCCTCTGAAACCAACCTCTACATTTCGGGTTTCAAAAAAATTTTTCTGACTCTTTCCCTATTTGATTTTTCACTGATTTCTCCCCTTACCACCTTTAAAAATTTATCTAAATGAAGCTTCAATAATACACCATAGCCTTTATTTCATCATGCACCTTTTTTAACTGTCAAAGTAACCAGGCCACCAACCTTGGGTCCATTAATCAAATTGATGAGTCAATTCGAGATAAACATTGATTAAATATAAGCGTACCGCAGGGGATTGGGAACCCCCTATAGAGATCTCAGGAACCTAATAAAATGCAATAGTTCCAAAAAAGGGCTAATCCCAAATTTAGAACTAGAAATTTAAATGAAGAATCACTATGGAGGAACCCCCAAAATGAATATCCACTCTAAAAAAAAGAAACCAAAACCCCCAAAAAAATGCTCAAGTTATAAATGATTATTTTACCAGCCTTCAAAGCGATATCCAATTCAGAACTAGAAAATTGTGGAAATGACAGTAGGTCACTATGGGAGAACTCGACAAAATGAATATCTACTCTAAAAACAGAAACCTAACAATCCCAGCAAATTTGGAAAAAAGCTCCCAAATTATAAATGATTATTTTTCCAGCTCTCCACAAAGGGGTAAAAATCCCAAATTTAAAAACTAGAAATTGGGAAATGACGGTGGGGCACTATGGAAAAACTCGACAAAATGAATATCCCTCTAAAAAAAGAAACCTAAAATCCCCGCAAATTTGAAAAAAGCTCAATTTTTAAATGATTATTTTACCAGCTCTTCTGGAACGACTTACAACTAGAAGCTGATACTATCAACCACTACTCCCAAAAACAATCCCCGGTGCCGGACTATTTTTGATTCACACCCATCAATTAAACTTTTTAAACTATAAGCACCTTCTTTCTATCAAATCACCGGGGCTATTGGTTTCGGACTCTATAAGGGAATTTGAATATGCTCTTCATGCTTGTATCTGTCTTAAGGCATCTCTGTTTTTTAAATACTGTATAGAAAAAATACCTACCCATCTATTTTTGGGAAAAATGCTGTTGCCCCCCTTTAATTCCCCCTGAACTCAAATTTCTTAGACCTATTAGTATTCTATGTGTTTTGTCCCAAAATCTTTTGGGAAAACAAAACATGCACAAATGAAAAAACTACTTAGAAGTTATAATCTCCTACCTCCCCCATCCCAAACAGGATTCAGGACTCATCCCAGTTTTTAAAACAGCACACAGCACTTTTGAAGGTGACGAAAGATATTCTAAATATTTAGACGATGAAAAGTTGGGGGGTTACTTTTTTTCCTAAACTATACTAAAGCTTCGATAAATTTAACATGACCTATTACTAGCCATACTAAAACTATATTGGTTTTAGTGATTCTTCTGTTATGTTTTTTTTAAAAAATTTTCCATACTATCGTTTTCAAACAGTCAAACTCGATAACCAAAAAGGGCTGATTTCGTACATATCTACTTCCATTGGACTCTTCAAAAAAATTAAAAAAAATTCTGTTGATGGATGAAAACATTTATAAAAATTTTTCCCCCTGTATATCTACACTTTTAAATAAAATAATTATCCATGTTCAAACTATCCCCCTTCTACGTGTTCTGACATACTAACATCATTACTTACATAGTTCTTTTTTTTTGCCTTAAAATTTTTATATAGATATATTGCTAGATATTCTAATTCAGCTTTTTTTATTTTTTAAACTCCATTAGCATATTAGAATAAAAAGGGTTAGGGGTAAAAAAAGTACTTACCCATCTAACACATGGGTAAACGCTAATCGCCCTTTGATAATTTCTAGAATCCCTTTCATGTATGGATTATGTCCCCCTTACTATCAATAAAACGGTTTTTTTTTATTGTCGAGCTCAAGCCGAGGCCCAAAAAATTTACAATTCCCCTTTGGGGAAATGCTTTCTAGGCCCAAAAAAATAATTTCTCCCCACTCATAGCCGGCCCCAAAAGTCGTTCGTTCCTTGTTTTTTTTTTAGTTTTTAAAAAAGAAAATCTGTTTGTAACTCGACATCTTGAAACCCCAAACCACATGCCGAAACAAAACAAAGAATATTTTAATCACTTTTTTAAAACCCAAAATTTTAAAAAGGGCCCCCCAAGGATTATCCGCAATAGTAAATCACTCTTTTTTTAGCCAAAAATCTCCCCCCTTTGGGCGCACTCGAAGCAAGCACTTGTAGTTTTTTGACCCCCCCAAATTTCATCCCTCAGGGGCAATTTCAGTTAGGGAAACTAAAAAAAAAATTCGAATATTTCTGCATTTAACACAAAAATTTGAATCGTTATTAATTCAATTGAAAAAATTGCCAATTTAAATACCGTCGGTTTTTGGGGGCCGAGATCGTTAATATTCACCGCATCATTGAAAAGGGTTTTTTCCAAGGGTAATCCGGGGTGTGAAAATCTAATCCTCTCATTTTTGCCATACCCTTTTATTTTCCAGTTTTTTTTTGGGGAGTGCGAACGTTTACGGGTGAATTGTCGATTCATTTTTTGCGGGGAAAAATGATGTTTTTTTCTTCGGTTTTTTTTTACCGTGTTCATTCCTCATATGCATATGCGCTCTGAAATTTTAAAAGAACACAGGGGGAGCTGATGACAGGGGGTTTTTGGGACGAAATAGTTTTCCCCCGACACCCCCCCCCGGGAAACGGCAACTTTGTAAGGTTCTTGCCTCCCAAAAGGTTGCAAAAAACCCGGGGGTTAAAGAAAAAAGCATCGTCATTAAACATGTACAAAAAAATTTACAAGTAAAGGTTTGCACAGCTAATGCTCATGACTACCCTTCCTTTTGGGAATCAAGAAATTTTAATTTCTCAGCCAAAAAATCTCACGGACATCCCCCCGCTTCCAACATAAAACTTTTAAAGGGGGGTTTGGGTACCCAAAAGGTTTTTTTTCCCCGAAGACGAAATTGGGTCAGACATCCATAGAAACGGACCCTGAGTTCCCAAACTTCACTTACCCTCGCTGTTATGCGAGACCCTTTTATACACTCCTATACACAAATATACAATTTCGCAACGGCCTGGGAATTTTTGAAACCGGGGGGGACCCCCTAAAAGTATTCTCAAGTTTCAAAACAAATAAAAAACCCTACTTTATAAGAAACTGTTTACACTATCCATCGAATAAGTTTATTCCACAATCAATTTTTCGGATAAATCCGACCCTCGGCCCCGGGGGTTTTCCCTTCCCCCCAGGCTTAAAAAAAATGGAATGTTCAATCCCTTTGGGGTTTAAGGGTAAACGTATGATCAATTATTTATGCAACTTCCCCCTTTGACCTCCCCATTCCCCCCAAAGTTTCCCTCTTAGTGTAAAAAACCCAGAGCGAAGTATGGCGTCTTACAAGGTCAAGGTCGCGAACTTTTACAAAAATCTAATCGGGGCATACATCTCGCCACCACTGATCGACAAAACATGCCGTGGGTTCGCGGCCGGGGCCCCACGTCGGTTTTGCATACGGGTTCGATAAGTGTGGAAACTAATCCCAAACGAACTTGGGGTATGGAAAGAAATTCGCCCCGGGAAACTTGTTTCCGCTGCAGTAAAACTGCGGTGTACTCGTAAGTACTAATCTCGTTGCATAATAACAAAATCTTGTATTAGGCTGCCACCGATTTATCTCTACGGGGTACCTATTGATACAAAGATGTAAAAAATCACTAAATTGGGCGATGAAAAGGTCCTGGCAACATTTTCCTTATTCGATCGGGCAGTCGAAAATTAAAATATTAATATTTTAATTTGGCAGAATGTGAATTTTGCTACACTCTGTACAATATTCACAGCCAAATACGCCATTTATTCATTCTCATGATGTGCAAACTGGCTGAATCCTACATTCATGGCCGCTACGGTAGCAGCTATCGGCGTCGCGATGCACCATAACATGCACCACTTCTTCCGTCAGGGTGCTTTTGGCGGTGCGTTCGGGAATGATTTACCCTCACCAAACGACCTCTCGCCGCCATCTCCGGGCTCTTCGTCGGTGAAAACTCGACGTCTCTTCGCGACGGAAGGGTTGTCCCAAAAAAAGATTTATTTATCATGCATCTAATTCTTTACATACCTCGTAAAATCAGAACACCAAGATTGCTTTCATGAAAATCATACAAATTATAGAAATTCAATTTGATTACCGTAGTTAAATTGTTTTTCCCTTTTCACCCCACAGTTTTCGAAAAAATATTTTTTTAGCGGGCATCGTCAATTCTTTACACCCCCTTGAAAATCAGGATGTGCGTTCATGGAAAATCATACAAATTATAGAGAATTGCATGCTGAATGCCTTAGTGAAAACGCTTTCCTTGTCACCCTCACAGTTTTCGAGAAAATGATTTTTTTATCGAGTAACAACACTTCTTTACACCCATCGTAAAATCAGAATCACAAGATGTGCGTTCATGAAAATCAAACCAGTTATAAAAAAAAAATACTGTAGTGAAATTGTTTTCTTGTCACCCTCACAGATTTCGAGAAAATGAGTTTTTTATCGGGCATCGTCAACAATTATGTATTATGGTAATGTCAAAGAAGCAACATGGACATAAAACAATTCAGAAATTCTTTGATGAAGAGTACTCCTCCATTCCGATGATATAAAATGTCTGTGTTTTCTGTGGATTTTCATCATGAATAAAAAATAGCAAAATGCTTATCATGTAAAAAGAGACTCATATTATTGATATGTATTGATAGGAATATTGAAGAATATCAGTACGATTATAGAATTTGTGAGTTATGCACACTCTACTAATGATTACAGTATATAATTAAAATAGTAGATCGACTGCATACTACATAAATCATCACCTTGGTCAAAATTATCCATAATGCCTCATATCATATGGAGGAATCATAGTTCATATTGAAATACGTGTATTACTTTTTTACTACAAGTTCAAAGTACCTAGGAGTTACCCAAAACTGTAATGAAATATATCGCAATCATTAAAAATATTTATTATTCATCATTTATAATCATCACATTCAGAAGACAACTCAACGAATATATCTTTTGTAGGAAGTACATAGGCAATGATATCGCAATGAGTTAAACTGCAACTCTGGAAAGTAATCGTTAAGTGACAATGTTTTCACTAATATTCAGCTCGAAATTCAGGATTTTTTTTATCAAAACTTGTGTAATTCGATAATTATTGAGGATGCCTGTTCAACAACTGCATCATAAACTCACAGCTACATCATTGCCTAGGTAGGTACGGGCTCAAGTTATGTGTACGAGTTTTCATAAAAAAAGTAGTGAGATTCAACTTCTATTTAGAAAAATGGCAATAATGTATACGTGATATCGCATTGATAGTATATAGTATAGTACCTTTACTATCCAAAATAATTATGTGGGTACCGAACTATCCATACCTAGTTACAACTTGCCAATTTTCTCAATAAAAGTCTCAATAATTTTCTATCACATCGTGTACATGAACCAGGTATCTTTTTCTACTGAACCTTACTGATGCAGGATTCATTAGAAGATAAAAAAAAGTGAATGTGAAAGTTTTGTGGTTTCTTCTTTTGCTGTCAGCAAATCAAATGAATTTGCGTAGCAAAGCCGATAAACAAATACCAAATGGGTTTTCAAATGACCCACTTAAGGGAAAGCACAGTAATAAACTGCAAAATATTGTTAGCGATTTTTCTTTGTGACATTTTGATTTCATCACTGACATTAGCAGCCTTGAATCAGGGTAATCCTGAAATTGCATTAAAAATTATGTATTGGCATCAAAGTTATAACAACATTAATTTCGGGAAAAAAAAATTATGAAGATTTCAGACAGATTATGATTATCGGCAACACACAATTGGAAGGTCATTGATGTTTCTGGTCATGACTCAATTTATTCTCGTGTTTGAAATGGTAAACATTCACAATATATTCAAAATTAATGAACTAGAAAATATGCCTTATAATATTGGTTAATATTTTATAACTTGAGAATACATTGAATTGTGACTTCGAAAAATTTAACCTTCCAAAAATATTTTTCAATGAAATTTTAAATTGTGAATGTGAAATAATTGAGTAAAATTACAAAAAAATTTATAACAATATTTTGTAGTTTTTGACATAAAAAACATATCATAGCATACCGTGAAAATTTATATTATTTTTGCAAATTTGTGCTAACGTAGAGTTTTGACTAGGTACTTTTTGCTTGATAAATATGGATTTCTTAAAGGTGCTCCAGTCTGAAGTGAGTCACATTTTTTATTTGTTAATTACCAATTATACTACGAAGAAACCATGAAACATTTGCATATATTTTTCTATTTTATTTTCAACTCTTTAATAAACCCTGTTGATGGTGGAAGAAATATGAAATAAAATGAATATGATTGAATCATTAGGAGAGGAGATTTTTCTATTTATTTATATATACCTTTTTGACTTGTGTTGGCTATTTATAATAGTTAATTTTTTATTTTGTATTTACTTATTGTAAAACAAGAGGCTTACAAATATACAATTTTTCTAAATTTGACGTTTTCTTCTAATAAATGGCAAGAAAAAACAATTCAAGCACCTCAAATCGCCAAGGAAGCTCTAGGATAACGAATGATATAATCATAAATCGCTGAATAGGAGAATCATTAGGGGAAAAAGCTATGCCGATACAAAACTCATTCCATCTGAGTTCGTATCGGCATACTCCAATTTCCTTCCCCGCCACGGTACCCCACGGGTTTGGGGGGCACTGAGGTCTGAACAGCTGGGAATGGGGGGATCTTTTTGGGGGCCCCCAACCATATATAAAAAAAAAAAAAAACATGGCTGCCGCTAAGAAAAAAAAACAGGGCCCGCCTATCTTTGGGAAAAAAAAAAAACATGGCAGCTGTAGGTTAAAAATTTCAAGATTTTCCGTTGCCTGGGGGTTTATCGTTATCGGTGACTCCCAAGGAGGTCTGAGACGGGGTTGAAGATAGCTGGAGGTAATAGGGGGAAACCCAATCATTCTTAAAAAAAAAAGATGGCGGCTGAGGTTGGAATTTCAAGATGGCCCGTCATGGGGGGGAACGACGGGGTTTTCAGCGGTATCTGGAGTTTTCCCAGGGAGGTCTGTGACAACTGGAAGCCCATTGGTGTCCAACCATATAAAAAAAAGGAGGGTGACTATAGGTTAAAAATTTCCCAAGATGTCTTTTATGGGGGTCGACAAATTCTTGGGGTACTTATCGGTATCGGGAGTCCCCACGGAGGTCTGAGATGTATGAGAAGGGTTAAAAACCAAAATTCATAAAAAAAAATATTTTCGGTTGTGGGTTTGGGGAAATTTTAAGATTTTGTTAGGGGGGGGTCGATATTTTAAAGGGTTTTTACGGTATGGGGGAGTCTTCACGGGGGTCGAGATATGTGTGGGAAGCCGCTTTGGGGGGGTTTAAACATGTATGAAAAAAAAAAATATAGTGGTTGTAGGTTAAGTGTAAAAAAATTTAAATGTAAGGGGGGGCCGACCCGCCTAGAATGTTTAACAGTATCGGGAAAACTTTTACGGAGGTCTGAGATTTTTGGGGAAACCGCATTGGGGCCTTAAGATTTTAGAAAAATATAGCGGTTGTGGGTTTAAATGTGGGAAAAAAAAATTTGGGATATGGAGGCCGGGGGCCCCCACCTGGGGGAATTCAAGCAGCCTCTGGAGGTTGCCAAAGGTCTTTTGGGTACGTTATGAAGGCATGGGTATGGGGCGTTATTGACTTGCAGTCATAAAAGAAAAAAAAGTATGACGGTTTTGGGTTAGGAATTTCATTATCCGTTAGGGGGGCCGACCGACTAAATTTTAATGGTCTGGGTTTGACTACTACGGAGCTCTGAGTTTGGGGGTTTAGCATGTGAGAAAGCCGCATTGGGCCCAAATCCATAAAAAAAATTACGGTTTGAGGTTAAAACCACTAATATTAAATTTGGGAGACTGACCCACCTGGAGGTTGCCACTAAGGTCTGACGCACCTGGGGGTCTGAAACTCAACCATTAAATAAAAAAAAAAAAATAAAACCCGCTCATCAAAAAAAAAAAAATTTTATGCCATACCCCCGTCATTTCTCTCCCGCTGTCGTTTGATATGTTTGAATATCTTTTCGCGGCAAATGATTGCATCACAATTTGACCTTGACTGTGAAAAAATATTCCCACGGTTCGAGCGTGCCGATTCAAAAAACCCCAAACCTTTATTGCTTCTCGGAATAAGCTAAGGGTTGAAAATTTAAAAATTGGGTAATTGGGGAGCGAATTTTCAAAAAATTCAAACTTTTTTAAAAACCAAAAAACAATCAATTCCGAGGTTTTGTCCGCCACTGATTCTGGGGAAATTAATTTCGTCGTAGTTTTATGTTTCTGTTCAATAATGGCATCTAAAATTTGGGAAAATTTTATAGTACAATAATCTCAGACATTTTACAAAAACCCAATTTCTTCATTTTTCCCAATGACAAAAGGTTGGGTATTTTCCAATCTAAATTTAGTTCTTGTTTATTCACTAGGTGGCGTCACTATTGTTCAACCTTTCACCCCCACCGATTTGTGTTTTTTTTAGAAAATTTATTTTCCATCTTGTATTACTATATGGAAGCGTCAAAAATTACTTAAGTCTTTTTTCCCTGTTCAATTGGTTCAACTTCCCGGGCGTCAAAAAGATAAGACGTTTCACTTAAACCGGGGATCCCAAAATATCACAAAATGTATGTTTCCCATACATGTACAGGATGTTTGGGGTCGTTATGTTATTTCATTGAAAATTCCCCTCGATGGGGATATAAAAAAACCAAAAAGCAGGGTGCGCACATTGTCAACGTATCACGTTGGATGATAAAAAGAAGAATAATCAATATGGGGGAAAAAAGAAAATTATTGTTTTTGGGAAAATAGAAAAAAAGTAAAACATTGTAGAGGTATTCTTTTTTAAAATTTAAAACCCCGCCAAACCTATCAAACAAAAGAATAAGTTTTGCAAACGTTGAAAAACCCACTATGGGTGCTAAACACCTTTTGAAAAAATAAAAATAAAATCCATAGTTATAGATAACAGCATCAATGTAAAAGTTCAAGGGGTTATAGAGTATGGAATGCCAATTGTGTTAATTTAGGAGGGGAAAACGTTGACATATACTTGAAAACGGACATTTAATTTCTACCCACGTTTTTGAAAAAAATTTCCATTTTTAGTCCTTAAAACATGGTCTTGATCCCCCGAATACATATACATGCCCGGTTATACTTGACAATGTATGTTATATCATCTATGAATTTTGTGTCGAAAACCCGGGCTCGAACCCAACCCCCTTTGATTATGGGGGTCTAACGCTCTACCAACTGAGCCATTTCGGTTTCAAAACCTTTTGCATACAATAAAGTATATAACGACAAAATTCATATGGCTTGCAAAAAAAAAAAATTGAGGGGACTATTAGCCCGAAAAGTTATGGGTGGGGGGGGCAAAAAACCTTTTTGAGAAAAAAATTCGAAATCTGGGGGAATTTTTTTCCCTAATCCTACATGAAACTGTCATGAGAGTCTTTTGTTTTAAAAGTGATGGAATGGGGAATATTCTTTTAGATCTAGGGAAAATCATCAACGTGGTAACCCAACCCACCTTTGACCATCATGGCTGGATTTAGCAACAACAACAAGAAGTGTCAGAACAGCTCAAGGTTTTGAACAAAAAAAAATAAAACAGGTCCCGGAACATCTATTTTTACAGACTCAATTTAAAAATAACCGTAATTTGGGTATTAGCTTGGGCTGGGGAAATTGACGTCCCGACCAATGAAATTTAAATTCGTTTTTTTTTTTTAAAACCCCAAAGTTCACTTGAAGATTTATTCTCCTCCCAAAACCCCGAAAATTCAATTTGTCTGGGTCGACCTGTCTCCCAAAAATGGTGCCACGCCCGGGAAAAAATCCTCGGAAAACCGACGACGCACTAACACTGAAACTGCAGACCGCCAACTGGGGAAAAAGAGCGAAAAGAGTTTGGGGAAACCGTTAATTCCACTTTTATCCCTGGGGGAAAAGCGCGAATGTTTTTTTAAAGGCATTTTTACTCCCAAAAAGGGGCGTGTCCCGGGGCCGCTTATATCTCGCGATCCGCGTGTAGTCCCAAACCTTTTTCCCCCAATCCCGAAGCGCCGTCTCCGTCTGCTTGGGCCTGAAAAAAGGGGGGAATGTCAAGCAATTTTTGGAGAAACCCCCTCCGCTAATTTCTTAAAAACCATCCCAAAAGTTTCTTGGCTGTGGAAACTGGGTTTCGATCCCAAGGGGGAAAACAAGTATCTATCACGAAGAAAAATTTTACATCCAAACGGGAAATGCCAAAGTTATAAAATTAAAATTTTCGATAGATAATTTGCAAAGATTTTTCATACTAATTCTTTTCCCCGAAAAAAAACTCGTCCTGGGGAAACCAGCCTTTTTTAGAATAAGAATTTTGAGTGCAAAAGACCATCCCACCCGCAAACCCAGATATTTATTTTCCCAATTTCTCGTAAAATCAATCTTAATCAAAAAATTTCTCGTATCGAAGGGGAAAGCAAAAGATGGCCCAAAAAAATTTAGTTTGGGTTTATACCCGGGCCACCGACCGATATGACCTGAAACTGATCCCCGTCCCAAAATCGGGTTATAAAGTCCCAATTGGGGATGGGTCAGGGGAAAGACAGGTTGATATTCCGATCTCGTCATCGACGCGCGTGTTTATGACGGCCGGCGCCTCAATCCTATAGGCGTCCCTTCCAAACTATAATTAGGCCCCGAATTTGATCACTCAATTAACTTATATTAACTGTTGTAAATAGTCTGCAGCATACTTCGGTAGAAAATATGAGGTTTTGAATATTCCAATTGGAAAAATCGCTCGCAAAATTGCCCTTGTAAAATGTGTGAATTCAGACATTCACGCATTCAAATACAAAATTTGAAAATAGGTTCTTCGAACCTTGGCTATTCCTTCAATACATTTGTACAGTTACTTTTTCTTTGTATAGACGGTTTGTGGTACACTCGTGAACAACCCAACAAGAATCCAAGTGCGAGTTGGAATTAAAAATTTCGTGTTCTGTGACTGAACCAAAATTACAAGAACGAGGTGGGCAAGGACAGTACGCGTTCTGCACCCAGTCCAAAACGCCAAGTCTGAGCTTGTCAAATAAAAGTGGGTTCCGTACCCTAAATTTAAAAATTGACCTTTTCGGTTCTCACGAATGTACCGGGGGGATCAAAAACATGGTTACAATAATATACTATGCTTATATTTCAATATCGTAACCCTAATGTTCTACTGCCTAGAAGTGTATATACCAAGAATGAGATTTTCGAAATCGGCAAAAATAGCGATTTTCGTAACAGCCATTGTTGACACTCCCATTTCAATATGGCTGCTGCTCGGCTATTGATAGCGGCCATGGCTATCACCACTTCCACGACCCATCACAGCTCTCCGCACCCCCACATCACACACTCCTATACACAACATGGCTGCCACCATTGCGACCAATCACAGACCACTCATCCCCAACCTTTTTCCCTACCCACATACAACCACCACCCCCCCCCCTCTCATGAAATCGTCCCTTTTTTCACAAACCCCTCCCTCAACGAACCGCCCATGCCCTCCACCATCATCCCTAACCCCACCTTCCGAAAACCACCCTCTCACCACATTTGCCAAGGGTTGCAAAATAGGATGAGTTAGTAATAGCATAGCATATCTACTAAAATAAATTCTTCATGCGTCCCAATACCTGAAAAAAATACCTTTACAACGAAGTTACACTACTTAGGACCCAGTTGTTTTTAATAAACCCTGGAACTAAGGCAATAATCAAAAATGTTAAAAAAAAAGAAGAAATGGATATTTTCC
>JAFIRS010007539.1:0-24141 GCA_018342105.1 Gonioctena quinquepunctata | reverse complement strand
CAGGTGTCTTCACTTGTGCTACGGAATGTTCAATAAATCTCATCACGTGTAATATATATCTTCTAATTAATAATACTAGTCGACAAATAGGAAAGTCATAAGACATAGTGGTCATTTCTTCAGGAGAGTTTTTTGTACGAATTTTATCTGCCACTAGTTGAAATACTAAGAAATGAATATGTGTTGTTAGGTTGCTGTAATTATCAATTGATTATACTTATTCCATTCATTTCTATTTCCATATTGAAAAGGAAAAGAACAACATTTTAGTACACGCTGAATATTAACAAAGTATTTATAGTTTGCTCATAGATTATGAAATTATCATTTATTTATATACGATCGAAAAGGTAATGAACCCATTACATGTTGTCAGCATTACATTGAAGGAAATAAAACTTCGCCCCAACTAGCATTATAGGAAAATTATACCGAACAGAGAGGCAAAGCGACTTCAAGTAGTACATATCTACTCATTTTTGTCAAAATATTTCATTTCTGAGTCCTTACAACTCGGAAGTTATGATTCGGGTTGTTGAAACCATGATTAGGATCAAAGAATCTTCTTCAAATTTCATTAATGGATTGAAAATGCAAACCCTCACAGCCCCAGGCCATATTTCTCGAAATTAATATTCCACTGAATGTTTGAAGAGGTCTTTGAATTTTCACCTCAATTTTAGTATTTAGAACAGTTATTTATCCAATAAAAACGAAAAATATTCAGAAGGCTCGTTGGGATTTGGAGCAGTTTGGTTGAGGAAAAACCATTGCACCTTTGCTAACGTTTTGAACTTTATTGAGACACAAGAATTGAGAAATTATTCGAACATAAATGACAAATGACATCTTCGCAATTTTGATACTAGTGGTTATCTTCAGAAAGTCAGATTTGTTCTTCAATATCATTCATAATTCTTTTCGTAATTTTTTAAATCGGATATTGAACATACCCAAATGAATCCTGGATTTTTTTCCTGATCACGAACATTTTCAAAATATACTTGACTCACGAACATAATATGGAAAATGATTTGAGCAGTGATATTATAAGAAAAATATTTGGGTGGGAATTTTATACATCTATGTCACAGCCAATCAACGACAAACATATCCCGACCTTTTTTACTTGTTTGGGTTTCCTGGAGAAGTGATAGTGATTATTTTTTGACATTTAAGAAACCAACTTTCAATTCAAATCATTCATGTACGTTTCGGCCAATCAAAACATTATTATAGCGGGAATATTCTACCTAGAAAATTGCCGCGGGAATAATCTGAGGTATATTGTTTTCATTGTCTGACAACGTATATTTTTAATTTGACGTCTGTCATCAATTCGCAAGAAAAGTGAGACATGAATCAAAACCGGTTTATTACATTATATCATTTTGCGAGGAAATGTGTTTATATTCGTAAAATCAAAAAATAATCTATAGAATACCACACGAGAGTTCGATAAAGTAGAAAATAATTCTCCAGATTTATTTCTCAAAATTGTTGCCATCTGGCAATAGCCACTCGAGCCCGTCGGGCTCTCATGTCTTTTGCCTGGCAACAAGTTTTCGGAAATCTGTCGAATTATTTTCACTTTATTCTCACTCTCTTGTGATATTACAACTGACTATTTTTCGATGATTGGGGGACATTATATTTATGCCATAAGGTTAATACAAAAAGTAATATTTAATGTTTATATTCACATTATCCAGTCAGATCAGAACTATAATTCTATATTTTTCAGAGAAAGAGAAATTTTTCCATTTTCATTCCACTCATATCAATTCAAAATATAGGTTTGATATTTGATTCCATATTCAGTATATTTTTTCACAGAATACCACAGGTGATTCAGTTATTCCTATAAATTTGTTTTCAGTCATGAATATTCCAGGAAAATTGTCCGTAGTCTATGTGTAGGGATAATTTCCGTAATATTCGTGGCCTCAAACATATTTCAAGCACTACTGATATTATAATAAACCCAACACTCCTTGGATCACCGATAATGTCAAACTCATGATGAGATAAGGCTCGGAATAAGTTCAAACGGACGGAAAGAGTCGAGGACTGGGATTACTTCAAAACTACTGAAATAAACGACTTGTTTGTCTCGTCTACCCAATTCAGTGACATAATCGACTCTGATCTTAACGAATTCTATAGAAGTAATACAAACATTTCCGTAACAGAACCTTTAGTATTTACCTTGATGTCTCAAATCAAAAGTAAGTCTAAAGGAATTGCTGACTTAGACAGTTTCCTTATAAATCTATGTTGTCCCTTATTGTTACCTGTTATATTACACATTATAGTAAAGAGGTCACTGCTCTAATTTTAGTTGATTACAGCAAGGCCTTGATACTATAAATCCCCAACTTCTACTACAATGGTTTGTTTCATAACTCGGTTGAATTCCTTAAATCCTACCTCTCGAATAGACCTCAACTTGTAAGAATAGATAATGTAAAATCAGAATGTAAGGCCTTATCTTCAGGCGTACCACAAGGTTCTTTCTTCGGGCCCATACTATATACAATTTATCCAACACAATTATCCATTATCTTGAATAAACTGAAATACCACATGTATGCGGACGATACGCAATTGCATTACTCATTCAAACTCAACGGAATATCAGACAGTGTGAGTGTTATAAACCATTAATTACACCGTTTTGTTGACATTTCGAAACAACACGCGCTCCATATAAACATTGCAAAGTGCTCAGTGATAATATTCGAGCGATATGGAAGCAGGTCGAGAGTTGGAGGTTTAGGCATTAAAATCGGCTATGCTGAACTGCCTATCGTGAATCAAGTGAAAAACTTGGTAGTAACAATCGATGATGAGCTCACATTCGAGAAACACACATCACTTTTGATTCAGAAGGCATACGGAAACATGAAAGTATTATATCCCCACAGACACGCCCTGTGTACTAAAACTGGATTACTTCTTTCAGACACACTAATACTGTCAACCTTCAACCATTGCGATGTGGTTTACCACTACTTTCTGAATACTTCTGAACAGCACAGAATCCAAAGAGTTCAAAAACTCGTGCTTGAGATTTCCTTTCGGATTTTAAAGAAGGGTTCCTGTTCATACATGCCGAAAAAAGCTAAATGCCTGAACATGTCTGACAGGCGCACACTTCATAACTCAGTGTTATATCACAAAATTATTATCAGTTATAATATCACAAGATAGTGAGAATAAAGCGAAAATATTTCAATTTTCGAAAACTTGTTGCCAGGCAATAGACACGGGAGCTCAACGGGCTCGAGTGGTTATTGCCAAATGGCAGAAAGGTTGAGAAATAATTTTTTTGTGGTGAGAACTATTCATTTGTAGGTAAGGCTTAATAGATTGACTACTGGAATGGCCTGTTATTTTGATGAGTTGTTGTTCTTCAACTCCAAACTGTGCTAGGCTAGTGACTGCTGTGGCTCTGGCTGAATGATTTGTCACTTTTATTTTTTTAGTATCGATCCCAATCTTTGCTGCTGACTGTTTGAACCATATAGAGATTGTATTTTTGCCTACTGGAGAATTTTTGTACCATTTGTTGGACACCTTCCATTTTAAATTTGGTGTTGAAAAGAGACGGTCTATTGTTATCAAACACATACCACGTTTTTCCATTAATTTCTTAAATAATCTTACGGGACACATTTCAGGATTAGCAACATTTTTTATAAGGAACTTGCTATCTGCAAGTTTTTCAGGGGCCCTCCTTGAGTGGTTTTTGAAAAAACAGGGTTTTATTCAATCCGGCCAGTAGACTATCCTCTTTCCATTTCTTCAATAAAGTATTGAATGCAGCAGTTTACTCCTTCACCGCCTCTCCATACGAGCTCATGAGCAACAATAAAGAAAAACTTTTTTTGAAGACCGTCAGGTGTATCTCCATCCCATGAATGCAGCATTTCACTAAAATCAGCAGTCGATAATGCTGAAGAACTTTTCTTTCGTTTGGAAACATCCATCTGAATTTACGACGTTTTGCATCTCTTGCCGCTCCAGCTTCCGAAAACTCTATAACTTAATTTTATATGTGGTAAAATAATATTCTTGAAGCTGTTTCGCTGTGGAATTCCACATTAGTTTAATAACGTTTTCTTCGTAATCTTCAGAATTTTGTTTTTTCATGTTGAAAGCCCAATCTTTTAATATTGATGCTAAATTTGTTATGGATGTTGAAGGATCGCTCACCTTATAAGATTTTCCAGATTTGCATAAATTATTTCCACACACTACCTTTTGATCTTCTTGTATTAGTGGGTACTAACTGCTCAATTTCTTTAGCAATCGAACTTGCTGATTCATTACCAAAACGAATCATTGTTTACAGAATATTATTGTAACAATAAATATCACGGGTACGACTAAAAAACTTATTGTTACTTGCTGGTCTGTCTCACGTGTCACGTCGAAATGACTTGACATTTGAATTTAAATTAAGTCGTAGTAGTATACCCAATAATGAGTTTATACAGCAAGTAAAATAGAATAAGAAATAAAATAAAGTAATTTAAAAAGTTGAAACTACACTACATCCATAACAAATTTATTCAGAAATAAAATGAAATAAGAAGTAATATAAAATAAGAAGTAAAATGAAGGATGGTTAACTTTTATCTTTTATTTTATTTTACTTTGACTAGTTGTTAGGCACATGTACATACGGAATAATTAAAACAAATTGACGAAAGTTGATGATAGATGGACATCATATAATAGCTATTCCGCCTAGTATATGTTTTTGGTTTCATAACTGGAAAATGGTGTGATCAATGGCATTTTTTTAAATTTCGTTTTTGCCCAATAATGTCTTAGTATGACGAAAATTTTATAATATTGTTATTGTTGTCAACAGTAGCTTATTTTTCATTTAATGAACAATAACAGGGACCAATTTCACAAGTATACATCATTTAAATTGAGGTAACCTCAACATAAAATCCCAAATTTCAATTGACAGCTTCTTACTTTTTACAATAATTTACTTAGCTCTATAAACACTCTGAAAATTATTATTTCTTAGTTTACTTTATTTTATTTCTCATTTAATTTTACGTGCTGTATAAACTCACTTCAAGTGTCAAATTTTACCTATAAAAAATTACATCTACGCAGAATAGGTCGAGGGTTCATCTTCTCATCATATTAAAAGCAACTCCACGCAGCAGAATTAATTCCCGATAATTCTGCTGCTAGGGAGATTATAAGTGATTATTTTTTGGTGTTATTTCAGCGGCAATTTTCTAGGAACAATATTGCCACTATAATAATGTTTTGATTGTCCAAATCGTACATGAATGATTTAAATTGGAAGTTTCCATCGGTTTCTAGAAATGTCACAAAATAATCGCCAAATCAGTACCCTACCTCTACAACAGAATACAATACAGGACTGATGTACACATTGCTAGACATTGCACAGAACAGGTTGAAAGATTCTTCACCTACAAAATAGCTGAACTATATGACGACTTTCCGCTTCCCGTCCAGGCAAAATAGTTGGCCAGTTTCAGATATTGTCTCAAACAAAAATTCCTGTATGATATGTAATGTCAAAGTGCTATGCTATGCTATGTCCATGATTACTACGCTGTGACCATGATCGCTATGCTATGACCATGATAGCTATGCTATGACCATAGTGATACATTATGTCAAATTAATCTACGTGTTTCCATAATTATTATAATTTAGTGTATTATTGAATGTATCCTGTTTCTCATACACACTTACCTAACCTTTTTCTTCTTTTTCTTCTCTTTTTGTGAGGTGCAAGAGTAAGAATGGAGTTATCCTATCTTGTATCCCATTGGCAGAAAAATTTAAACAGTACTGTCTCATATCTATACTTCTGTCAATAAATGCATATTATTATTATTATAAGTGAAAATTTCACATTTCTATCGTATTTCCGAGCAAAAGCAGTTGTTTCAAAGCTTTTCCCGATATCGGGGGGCCGACGACTTCGAGCCTGATTGGATAGACTGTACACACGATCCAATTTTAATCTTCCCGATCAAGTGCTATCATTCTAGTTATACGTGAACCGGCATGGATTAGACCAGGGCTGAAGCCTTTGAAAATGGTAAAAAGTGAAAAAAAAATAGTAGGATGAAACCCATTGGAAAAGGAAGAGAATATAACGAAAATGAAAGGAAAAATAATTTACGGGCGATCTGAGGTCGGAAAGTGGAAGGGGGTGAGTTCTTAAGGGTAAAAAACGGTTTATCTCGATTTCCGGCAAAACTACAAGTCTTATGGAAAAAAGTTGAATGGCGAAGTTGTTGGTGATGAAAAGATCTACAACTTTGTTATCGACACACAACCTCAAAATTTATGTAAAAATTCAAATAACCAAGTTTTTGTTTTTAATTTTTATCTTTTACAAGAAAAAATTTTTTTTCACGAAATCCGGTGGAAATTTACCCTTTCATGTCCCAAACACACTCTAATTTTTTTGATTTAAAATATTGATTTTTTCTTCTTATTTTGACTTGATATCGAAAAAGCAACCTAATTTTCAATCGAAAATTCTCCCGTCAAAATATCAGCTTTTTTGAAAAAGTCGGTGGGCTTTTTGTTCGTTGAAATCTCTACTTTCTGATAGTATGGTAAAAGTACATTACTATGGCAGAAAATGCAAAGAAACGAAAAAAACTCGAATCCGAATTTAATAAGACATCTACAATATTTTGAGAAAGTTGCAGAATCTTCTTTAAATTATATGCGTAGATGCCTATTCATTGCTATTTTGAGATAACTTATATACCTGAGTGACCTACGGAATATTTTAGCCCATCAAAAGGTATTTCATACAGAAGTGGGGAAGGGGCTAGGAGGGTCTGGGCCTTACTACCTGTTATTTCTTTGCATTTTCTGAGAACATTTACCATAGTAATGTATATTTTTTTTCACACCCTCAGAAAGTAGAGATTTCGACGAACAAAAAGCCCACCGACTTTTTCAAAAAACCTGATATTTTGACGGGAGAATTTCTGATTGTAACTTAGGGTGCTTTTTCGATATTAAGTCAAAATAAGGTGGAAAAATAAATATTTTAAATTAAAAAAATTACAGTGTGTTTGGGACATAAAAAGGTACGTTTTATGTTTGTAATATTCAAATAATGCAATCATTGCATTATTATCACCTATTGAGCTCGAACACGTTCTTTGAATGTTATTGATTTCCATGTCGTTAGTTCAATAACACAAACAGTTGCATGGAAACCGAGATGAAAAAAGTTAAGGAAAATGAAGAGGGAAAGGAAATCATGTCCTGACAGGTCCGATCGTGCTACAGACATGCCAACCAAAAGGTGGGGGATCGGGCCGATCTACTTGGTCGAGTGGTCCGGGCTACCGACAACCCGATATCGGGAACGGAACTATTTATTCGTCCGACGAGCCTACACACGTCACGTTTTCGAGTGCCGATGTCGGCCCCCCGATATCGGGCCCGATAAATTGGTACGTCTGTAGGCTCCCCAACCTCCCGAAAGTTTTCAGCGTAACTAGTGGCCCCGGTGTCAAAGACCAGGTTATATAAAAAATATTTCGGAATATATTTTTTTTTAATTTTATTGTGAATCAGTAATTAAGAGTTTTTTGGTATGAATGAACGAATATGCGATACGAAAATGGTGATAATAAGCTAAAAAATCGAAGAAACAGATTTTTGAGTGTTCATTTTTGAAATATAGTAAATGCAAAAATTAATGACAGAAAAATTCACACATATTCTCATGTATTATATATGACATATTGAAAACTAAATGGAACGTTTGATTACGGTTGTTTCCAAGTGATTTTGCCAGGATATTTTATTCTTGATCTTTGTGGCACAGGTGCCGTAAATTGGTATCATGTGTTCCAAACACATACCACCTGCAACAAGAGAATCTTGTTTTTTTTTCTCCAGCAACAAAAATCACATCTTCCAATTCAGATATGAAGATGTATTATAAAAACCAACGACTGCGAAATGAAAATTGTTCTTTGAGTGGTGGTCTTGGTTTCATACACAGGAATAACGCCTATTTTAGTACACAAACAACCAATATAACTCAAATCGACACTAAAGCATTGCAATCGTATGATGGAAAGATAGCCAGAAATAGAGTTTATTGGGTCCCGTCCACTTTGATAGACACGTGATTTCAGATGCACTCGGTCCTCTGAGACAGTAGCGCCGCTACTGGAAAGTAAAAGTACCTCGCTCTAGTTTTAGAATTTGTGAAATGTTACTGTATTTTTCTCCAGACTTTGTCTATTACAATACGAAAGGTATGGAAATGGATTTTGGGTAATAAAATGATGTCTGAAGTGTTATTTCATTCATAGGTACTGACTGATTCATGATTTTTGTTCGAAGTTTTCAATAATCAGTAAGTGTGAGGCTAGTGAATAGAATTTTCATTATTTGTCAGCTTGATTATACTCCTTTCCATGAATATATTTCTATTGAAATATTTTATTTTATTTCAGTAATCCATGTATCAAGTATGAAGGGAATAGCGATTCGAAAACTCCAAGGGCGTATTTAAGGGGAGGTACTTAAAGCGTACTTACTAAAAATCCCAAAATAACATAATTGATAAAACAACTGTTTAAAGACAAGCTTTTATTCAAATGCGCTAAAGAGTAAAAAATAATTGCATTTGAATGAAAGCTTGTCTTTGTGAAGTTTTTTTATCAATTATTTTATTTTGGGCTTTTCAATTGATTGTCATTATGAGGCCTTTTTCCTGTGATTTCTGAGCTATTTCTGAGCGGGTTCTTCAATGAGGAGACAATCCTGGAGCTGCCATCTTCAATTTATGAATTCTGACAGAAAATCGATTATCTTCGACTGAATTCATAATCTCTGACCCCAAAAACCCCTACATACCAATTTTGAATATAAACGGTCCAATATCAAAACAATTTGTCCAAGATCTTGGAACTGCCATATTGAATTCATAAAAATTTTGACAATAAATTCATAATCTCGAACCCGAAAACCCCACATACTAATTTTGAATAGAATCGGACCATAATCACAAGAAGTTGCCATCTTGGAGCCACCATTTTGATTTCATGAATTTTCACCAAAAATTCATAATCTTGGACCCCAAAAACCCCCCCGTACCAGTTTTGAATCAAATCGGACCCTAATTACAAAACTTGTCCGCTATCTTGGAGCGGCCACCTTGAAGTTATGAATTTTGAATGATAATCTCATAATCTCCGACCCCAAAAACCCCCACATACCAACTTTCAATGGAATCGGGCAATAACCACAGAGATCGTCGGCCTTCTTGGAGCCGTCATTTTTATTCTATGAATTTTGACAAAAAATTCATAAAATTCGACCCCGAAAACCTCCACGTACGTATTTTGAATCGATTCGAACCATAAACACAAATCTCGTCCACCATCTTGGAGTCACCATTCTGTTATTTTATCTAACAAAAATTCCATAATGCATTGTCACGGGAACTATGAACACCTGCCAAATTTCATATTTATTCGTGCAAATAGAAGTGGGTCAAATTTAACTTGCAAAATGTGATTACAGACACTGGGGCAGGTGAAACTTAAAACATATATTAAAAAAAATGTAAAGACAAGTTTTTAATTATACAAATGCACGAAAATGGAAAACATAATTCTCTCATTGTTTGATCTAGGTTATTCTGTGAGTAACAGATTCAAAATATTGCCGCGCAAGATTACCTATTTTGTATCCGCGGTAAGCTTTTGAATCTATTACACACATAATAACATAGATCGAACAATAAAAGAATTATTTTTATCTTTCAAGTGCATTTGTATAAATAAAAGCTTGTCCTTGAATTTTTTTTAAGTTTCATTTTTAGCATGTTAGTTGTTTTTATTAGCAACTAATAAAAGCTTGTTTTTTTTCGTTCATTCATTTTCAATTTTTTTGTATTTATGATGTCAAATATCTGGTTTAGTAATTCCTATTTTATTCATTATTGAACATTGACGAATTACCCACCATCGAGAGGAAAGTCAAAAGTGACAACATTTAGTTTTCCGCTGATTCTCTCCATCTGCGAAAATCGCTTCAAGTGAATTACAAAAATTTTGGGGAACTTAAGTATAGATAATGACTTCGTGCATTTTCTCTTTCCCTTACATTCAGAACAAGTTGGTTTTCCGTCATCATCCAGAATTTGTTTCCTAGTAAAGAGTCTCAACATTTTGACATTCTGAGCTTGATAGTACTCTGTGGAATAGGGAGTGGAAGGTACCAGAATGGGTCAAAAGTGACAGAACAATGACCACAGAAAGTACATTTCAAAGATGATTTCAGTAGACCAACAAAGTTGAGTTGTTCATTCTGAAATATCTTTTGCCTTTTCATTATCGCTCAAATTTTCATCGATTTCTATGAAGATAGTTTAAGGCATTACTCTGTTTACATCTTCATAAAGACCTTTCTATACATATATTGAAATTCCTTGGCATCCTGTTGAGCGTAACTCATGAAACGAGGTGCGAATCTTTATATCTGGTTTTTCAAAGAAACAGTAGTAACCACCTCATCAGACGAATCTCCTGACCAAAGTTCTTTTACCACTTCTTCAAATGCTTTTATCAGAGCACCCTTCATACTTGATATGTTTGTGTTGATGTCCATCAAATGTTCGTTTTTCTCAGATATTCGAGCAACAATCTGGTATTCGATGAACATTGTATTGCGCTATTCATAAAGCAGGTATTGCCAATGTTTTTCAAACCATTGAGACCGTGAGCACAAGTGGTTTGATAAAATTTTAACTAAGGAAGATGCGCTCACCGCTACTGCTATGTTCAGAGGAATGGTCTCTTATGCGATTATTTTCTCTGTCTTTGGAACGCCGCAATGAAGGCTGCTCGATATCGAGTTGGATGAAGATATGGCAGATCGCGTAATTTTTTTGGAAGTGGATGAATCCCTTATTATACTTTCTAGGTATTTGGCTCTGGATACTATTCGACATATTTATTCTTTGTGTACGAATAAATATATCATCCAAACGTTGAGTAGCAGAAATAGAGCCCAGAATTGAAGTTGCGTTTTCTCTTTGGGTGGCGATACTGATATGTTGCATCAAAAAAGGCCTTGCTCTTCGATCATCTGTTTTATTGATCAATTTTTGTCAAATATGATCAATTAATTTGGAGGAATAACTACCAAATGAACCGAAAGTTTCGATGCTACCGGATAAAAAATGAATTGATCTTTTAAAGCAAGATATTTTATCAATTTTGATTTTTCAGCAGAATCTGCAGCCCCACCAGCATTTCTGGATGTTGAATCAATATTTGATGCTGCAACGGTATCTACGCAAGTGAAGTCCCAGACTAAAGGTTTTCCACTACTCCAAGGGTTGAGAGACATCCCATCTGGACGCTTTCCATCATTGCGAACGATTTCCAAGGGTCCCAAGACAGCAGGAATAGCAGCAGTTGATAAAACTTGCTTTATTTACTCATTTACAGTTGAATGACGAGACGAACGCACGGAACTGAATCTACAAACTCAATAGATGCATTCCTTTTTCGTTGACGATAAATCCATATCTGCGTTTATGACTCACAAAAATAGATCAGCCCAAACGTGAATCCACAGAATTCCTTGAAGATTCATCATCTAATTAAGTTCCAAAGAATGCAACTGGAAGAGCATTGAAGCAAGCTCCAGATTCATTCGTAATAACTGCGTTCAGACGAGCCTTTTCAGAAGGAGAATCAACAGCCGAGTCACGGAGTTGTTCAGATGACAATTCGATGGAAGGAAGATCCTAGGATTTTTGGGAAATTTCATCATCAGGTGCAGAGTTTTCAGTTAAGGAACACCATACAGATTCTATATAGTAAACAGCGGACACACTAGAAAAATAATCAGGTAAAATATGATCAACCAGATGTTGAATGCTGTTCAACGAAGGAAGAAAAGCTGGTAAAGTAAGTGAAGATGCTTGTCGGATACCCAGACCACCCTCATTAACGGGATGTGTTGCTTGAAGCCAAGTGGAAAGGCTGAAATTGTTATCAATAATTTGCTCTGGAATCATACGGAGTGTTGAGTTGAAGAGATCAAGTTCATTTTGACAGCGCCAAGTGGGGCGACATCTCGATGTATGTATCTAGGTATAGCTAGACAGTTCTTCAGAAAAAAATACCCAATATGTTTAGGAATGGTATCAATGCGGGATGACATCAAATACAAAGATTTAGTCTTTTGGTTTAGGGATACTGCCAAAGATCCTTCTGACATGGGTGCACCAAGAACAGTGCAGTTGATTTTGTCCACATTTTTCATATCAGGAGCAAAACTGTATAATTTTCCTGGTATGTTATCTTATAGTACGTCCAGGAAACATAGTTCGCATTTTTCAAAATTCAGTTTGAGACCAATTTTTTCTGATGTTGAAATTATTTTCTTGAACTGTTCTAAAATAACATCAGATTTACAACCTATGGAGCCGTCATCAAGACACCAGCGGTTGAAATCAGCCTTGATTGATTTGGTTAAATTATCAATGCCTAAACAGAAGAGTGCTAGGCCCAAAGGGTATCCTTGCTGGACACCTCTTTCTGACAAAATAATGTTATTTCCAAAATGTAGAAAGGTAGGTTTCTGATAACATTGGCTAATGAAAGGATATAGACTCGAAATTTTGACTTTTACTCTTTCTAGAAGGATGAATCATATTCAAAGCATTATGAAAATCTATTTTCAGGGATACGGTGGAGGCAGGATCTGGATGTTGATTTAAAAATCGACGAGCAGCGTGAGCAACGGCTTCACATCCTCCTGGGGTTCTATAACCGAATTGAATAGGGCAAAATAATTCACCTGCAGTTTCTGTTATCTTCGAACAAGCTAGATTTGCCACACGCCGACTGAAAATTAGGCCGACGTCAATAGGTCTGATGCCACCATCTTTTTCTCCAAAAGCAACCAATGAGGCTCCGTATAGTATTGGAATCACATCCTGTATGACTTTTCCAGTAAGTAAGAAGTTGCAGAATGAAGTCAAAGAACGCAAAAGATTCTCGCCCATGGATCCAGAACTTTTGGAAGGTTACCCAAAAAACATGTCAAGAAAAGTTGTTCCTCCACAAAAAACCACATTCATTCAATACAAATCTTGAAGTTGCGATGGACCCAACGAATCAAGATCACCAGAAGATCCAGTACGGAAAGTTTTCACTGCATTTCAAACTTCAATTTCATCGACTTGTAGTGGAAGAAAGTTTTCACTCCCTGTATATTCAACTTCTGAATCAGTAAGATGTTTCAAACGTCGCTCAGATAGAGTATGACTGCCAAAACTCGCGATAGTGTCAGAAGATGTCAAGATCAGAACAGCAGATATGACATCCCCATCACAGACTTTATTGATTTTTTTTTTCGTGTTATTTTTAACCAATCAGAACGTTCAATTCAGTTGAGTTACCTTGTATAATTCCGATAACACCTGATTATACCCCTTGCGTTTCAAACGTCCCAGGCACTCTCTGGAGTGATGGGTTACTTACTACTCCATACAGGGTAGCGAAGCTGCATCCTCAATAGAATTTACTATTTTTCCAAGTTTCCACGATAGGAATTCCCTCTCGGTCATTGTTCGAGATACACCATCATGGCAAGGACTAGAGACCGGTCTCTAATTCCTGACCAACCAAATTCTAAATTCGTGAACGGCCGTGGCCCACTTATTAGATGTCCAAAGAGTAAGAGCCTTAGGGCTACACTCAGCTTATTAACAGTGATAGGAGATCCAGACCTGATTATACATAGATACAATCGAAAATTTTACCATAATTTCATTTCCGTAGTGACCACATCGACATCAATATACAACAATACACAAACTAACAGGACCGTCAAATTTCGACGTTTATTAGTAATTGAATGCAATAGACGAAATTATACAAAATACTGAGCCTCATAATACAGTGAAAACAAAAAGGACGAATGGAAACAATTTCTTACGTTCTGTAGTGGAAGAAACAATGTACTAAATGAATCAATTTTCACTGAAATGATAGCATCCAATATGAAAAAATTGGGCTTTCAATATGCGAAAAGGTAATGGAAAAAATTATAAAGAAAATGTGGTTGAAACGATGTGGAACGTAACGGCAAAACAAATACAAGAAAAATATATGGAGGAGTTTAATAGAGTATTGATCCATTCTCTAATCCCATATTTTCAGCCGCACGAAACGCCATAAATTCAAAAAGAAGGGAATTTCAAATGTTACCGGACAAGAGAAAGGTTAGTGCATCAGCATTTGAAAATACCGAGTACATAGCAATGATAAAGGCGTGGGATGAAAATACACCGGAAGGATTACAAATAAAAATATTCTTAATTGCTTCTGTAGAACTTGCGTGGAGAGGAAATGAAGGAGCGTCATGCTTGACTCATAATCTTCAAAAGGAAACTAGGAATGATGATACTCCAACTGGTACAATATAATCCTATTTTTACTAAAACCACACAGGGACGAGCAAAACCGTGTGCTAACGATGAATGTCTTGTACCCAACCATGATGAAGTAAGGCGTTGTCCAGTAAGACTTCTAGATAAACTAATGATGAAAAGAAGTGAAAACATCAATATTAAAACAGATAGGATATTTCTGACAGTAAATCCTAACTGGAGAAAACCAAAAACCCTTGGCTGGTACAAAAATATGCCGATTAGAGTGCATGGAATTAGTAAATGGACCAAAAAGTCTGCAGAATTGGCAAATTTAAATATGACAAAAACATATTTTCAAATCATTCTCACTGAGCCACTGCAGTTTCACAATTAGCAGAAGCAGGTGTATCGGACCAAGAACTACCTACATTCAGATGAAGAACATCACCAAAACATAATAAATAAGAGGAGGAGATCCAATTTTAAAAACGCTACAGGTTCAAGTAATAACACCTTCGGTATTTCCAGAACTTCAATGAGCAGTTAATAAAAAAGTAGTATATAATAATTGTAATTTTCTTGTACCAATTGGTATTCAAATTATTGAATTGTTTATATTTACTTAATTTACTCAAAAAATTATCGTATCAAATACAATACGTACTTCAAAATAAATACGGTTATATATCTCAAACTTCCTGCATAATTACAAATCGTATCAGATCCTCCGGTTTCGAGGTCGGATTATTTAATAGGTCAAACTGACACTCTTTGTAATTATGCAACAAGTTATCGATATATAACCTGAATATTTTGAAGTACTTATAGTATTACTACTGATTATACACTTAGCGCAAGGTTTGTAGTTGGTGGTAATGACTGAATATCTTTAGATGTATATTGAGGAATATTATTATTTCTTTTATTACTTTTTATGATCGACGTTAGAGATTCTTGACGATTGTTATTGGATGTTGGAAGATAGAAAGACTTATATGCGAAAAAAAACAGATTTTCCCAGGCTTCTAGGAAGTTAGAATCAACACAGTCGTCAATTGCTCTGCACAATGCTTCAGCAGCGCTCACGTTGGCTGATTTTGGAATTCTTCTTATAATATGGGAGTTCAACTTCTGGAATGACGAACAGGAATTTAGGCAACCAGAGGAAGATTTCTAGAAAAACAACTTTCATTCCAAGTCAAAGATCCATCACACATTTGCAAAGCCAAGCCTTTATCATAAGAGCGGTGCATCCTTTTTGTATGAATATTCAAACCTCTTCCATTCTTGAATCTCCTTCCACATATTCCACACTGGAACTCCACATAATTCCTGTCATTCGGAATTCAGAACTTTACTTCAAATATTGTTCCTCCATCATTTCCATTACGTTTTGTGGAAAATACAATTATAAACACCAATAGAAAAACTATCGTATGAAAAAGTTAATATAAAAATTAAATTAGGTGAATGATAGAATGATCTTGACAGTGACAAATTAATGAGAACTAATTGTTAAGTGAATAAACATTTACATTAATAAAAAAAATCTTATTAGGTAGAGAATAACCAATTATTAATTTCAAAGAAAAAAATCTTAATATATTATTTAAATTATCAAAAAATATATACAATTGAAAAACAAATTAGGAATTCCTTATTTCTCTATAATCATAAAAAATTCTCAGAAACCTTGTGCAAAAAATAATTTCTGAAAAATATTCAACTTACCCATTTGATTATGAATATTTTATAAACAAACTGCGTATTTTTTAAAACGTTGTAAAATGCCTTTGTCAGTCATAAAACTGATAATAATGTGAAATATCAATAAAATAATGGTGACAATATTCACTCAATTTCTCATATTTTGAAATTTTTAATTAACAAAATAATCAATTTTTAAACAATTTCATAGCGGGATATTATTGAGTATACATGTAAAATGTGCTCCAGGAATCGAAAAAATTATGAAGACATTCTGTGAACAACTATTCGAGTTTAAATAAAATCAGCGGGTCCGATTACTTGATCAACAATAGCTTCACATTATAAAAATTTAATGAAAACATCACTTCCCAACGAAAACTCCACTGGAAAACTCCATATTTTTTATTGGGACTATTTCATTTGTGAGTATTTTGAGAATAGATGTTTCAATTCGAATAAGTTAATGAATTTAGAATGTTCAGGAAATGTCTTTGAATTCGTATTATTTAATATTCTTTTATTGAAAATGTCTTCTTTTCAAAATGGGTGAGAATAGTCGTAAATTTTGAGAAATGCATGACAAAAGTGAAAATAATTTCTTTAAAAAGGGAAATTTTTGTGTCTGTAATATATAATGTGAAAAGAGTTGGCGGCGTGCAGACGAAAATTTTTAAATTCTAGAAAAAGATATCCTCGGGCAGGGATCAAACCCGCGTCCACATTATTACTAGTCAGGTGCTTTCCCAACTGAGCTACCGAGGACGTACATTCGCATCTACGGTCGGGATATCACTTTCTAGAATTTAATGTTAGTGTGTTGTGGAAAGTTATAAGGTGGAAGGGAACTCATTCACTATCAAATGATCATCAAGATCCTATTTACCTATCACCTTGCGTCGTTGACAATATGCGATTTTCAGCAGGGGTCAGGTATGGATCTCCGACCATTGAACAACTAAGCCGAAGTTGAAATTCAAGAAGGGAAATTTTTGTTTATGTAATATATAATGTGAAAGAGAGGTGGCGGCGTGCAACTGAGCTACCGAGGAGATCGGTCGGAGATCCACACCTGACCCCTGCTGAAAATCGCATATTGTCGACGACACAAGGTGAATAGGATCTTGGTGATCATTTGATAGCGAATGAGTTTCCTTCCACCTTATATAACTTTCCACAACACACTAACATTAAATTCTAGAAAGTGATATATCGACCGCAGATGCGAATGTACGTCCTCGGTAGCTCAGTTGGAAGAGCACCTGACTGGTAATCATGTGGACGCAGGTTCGATCCCCGCCCGAGGATATCTTTTTCTAGAATTTGAAAATTCTTGTCTGCACGCCGCCAACTGTCTTTCACAATTTCTTTAAAGTTCAGTAAACGAAAACTTGTTGTATTCTCTCGGTAAATAAGCATTGAAATATTCTTACAGTTAAAGTATGTTCCATGCAAAGAATTCTTTGTTTGAAAATATGAACACGGTGTTCATAAAATCAGATGGAATAATCTGCAACTCAAAGATAAACTTTAGTCACTATCTTCCATAGTTCAAGATAATCTCCAAGGGTATTCACGTTGAGAAAAAGTTTTATTTTTTATGAATGTTGAATTCAAAAATTGAACGGATTAATGGAAAAATATTGAGAGTAGCTTGTCACACTTACATCTCAAAATTTGATGATGCAACAATAAAAAATAACTCGAAAATAATGAGACGTATCTCTCAACAATTCTTGATGTGATAATATTAATAATAATGTATTCATAACGGTTAAATGAACAACAATATTAATCGAATATAATATAAATATAAATGAATAAACATGGGTACTCACAGAAGCAAGTGATTGCTTGTGCGTGAGAGTTTACAAATATATAATATCACAACAAAAATATACATATATACACATATACATATTTAATGACAAGTAGAGAATAAACGTCTATTTTATGATATATTTGACACAATCGGGATATCTTTGTAATTTTGCTTGTGCGTGATAGTTTGCACTACAAATACAAAATTTTATCACACTAAAAATATATTTAATGACAATTAGGGAATGTATGTCTATTTCATGATATATTTGGTCTAATTGTGGTATTTTTGTCAATTTGTGTATAAGCATTCTATTGTTTATGAAATTAATGAAGAATACTATATTTGTGTATAGAATCCATGTTTGAAACCCTTTTTGTTGGTTTCAGATTTTTATTGTGGAGGAAGGTGGTTATATAGTTTTGGGCCCAAATAGAGTAATCTCCTCTGTCCAACATATCACACTTAGGTACTTCAAAATAGTGCTTTCATTCCGAGTGGCATAGTAGTGGTCTGTGGGTTCCAGTGTAATTTTGGATTTTTAGATGAACATTATTATTGTCTGACAGTATAATTGTCTTATATCTAGGATTTCACTAATTAGAAAGAGTTCATCACTGGAAAAGCTGAGTTTTTTATTGTGAATAATCCTCAAAACCCATTTCTGTAAAACATTTGATCTTTCCAAATGGCAGTCGAAAATTCTTGTGTGATGTGTGTTAAGGATTAATACACGAACTGAAGGAGGGCTTGGAAGAAGACTCAAGAGAATGACATGAGAGCTAACCTTTGAGAAGATATTTTCTATAATGTTTAGTGGTGATGCCCCAAGATTCATTTATGGTAAGAGATATCACGATTCCGAAAAAAATGCAGGAAAGCAAGCCCACGGGATTTGTGCAAGAGATTCAGTGAAATAAGGAATTGGACCCTTGGAAAGTGAACTAGCCAAACACCGGAAGCCGCTGGCAACCCTTTATTGAAAAGACTCATGTAGGTCACCTAATCCATGGAAAATGTTTAAAATATATAGTGGAAAATTGGGAATTTGTTCATTGCTTTCCGGGAAAAGCCATTAACGAGATAAACTGAAAATATTTTTCAGAATGACTGTTTTTCACGAGAATGAACCAGTGAACGTTCATTTAGTTTTCATAAAAAAATAAAATGTTATTGAATTTTTGTAAATAAGTTTAAATAATATTTTTTTTTTGTAATCAGTATATCTTGTCAATAGTATGTATGTTCGTTCAAAATAACGGAAGAAGGTCAGGAACTGATTATTTCAATTCAGGAATTTTGCTGAGAGGAAATAAAATATGTAGTGTAGACCCGTTTCGATGTTGATTACATTTCAATTGACGTTAATTATGTCTTGAATGCAAGATAAATCCTGAAATAAGTGAATTATTTTAGGAGACCAATAATTATATTGAAAAAATTATATTTCCACACTTCATTTTACCCAATTCAAAGGGGAATTTGTTTTATGAGGTGAAGCATTTAAGATGTAGTTGAATGGTTCTTATGATATGTTGTGGAAATGAAACTAAATATTTAGGAACTGATATTTCATTTTATCGAATAATTCAACACAATAGTTGTGAGTTTTCCTGGGATATTTTTTATGTTCATCCACCACATCTGAGAGATGGCCAGTGAAGAGGAAAGTAGAGACAATGATTGTCATCTCAGCATTCTCCGATTCAACAATATCTTCGAACCTGCCAGTTCGAAAATGGTCCATTCTTCAAATGTACTATTTCATTGATTCTAGTAATTATTAATTCAATTCAATAAAACAATTTTGAATAAACAGAAAAAAATGCACATACCATTTGAGTCACCCCCATTTTTTAATAATTGTAGCATACAAGTAATTTATTTATTTGTCCTCCCCTTGTTTGAACTGAATAAATATTGTTATTCTCAAATACCAATATCATTGAATTATATCAGGAAACCTCAAATCATGATTCCTGTCCTACATGAGAAAATCTAAGTGCAATAAATGAAATAATTTTGCAGGGGAAAAAGAAACATTGAGAAAGCTATACTGGATTATTCTAATTTTTTTTCCTAGATCACGGTCAATAGCGATAATAAGGAATAAATTACATTTGATTGAAAATATTTGCCAAGAATTCTTAAAATGTATTATTATTAGTTAGCCCCACTGAATCCCTGGCCGCATATTAAGGATTTTCAACAATCCTGGGAATATGATAATTCAATTTCAATAATGAAAAAAGATAAAAGGGTGAATGAGGCAAATTCCTATTTTCCAGGGTATTTTTTCGGGATTGTTAGTAATGGATTTGACGTAATGATCCGAAATCTGTAATAAATTGTCTCCAAGTCAATGGTTCCTTCGCTTTTGGCGTGCAGTGTGTGTCAGTCAGATTGTTAGGAATTAGATGCATTTTTGGGATCTTCAACAATGATGTAAATTTCAGAAATCCACTGCAATTATTACGAGTTTCTGTGACATGTATATATATATATATATATATGTATATATATATATATATATATATATATATATATATATATATATATATATATATATATATATATATAAATTTAGAAATAACGACTGAAAATTGGTATGAACAGTGGGGAATAACGGGGATCTTCAGTCAGCACAAGTGTTGAACTATGAAAAACTCTTTAATACGTTGGACCGAGCTTTCGTTTCAATTTTGAAACTTTTCAGGGTCCTAAAATATGTAAATTACATTATTGAGAAAAAAAATACTTAAAATGAAGGAAGTACTTACAGTAATCTGAGTGGTTGATTAATGAACATTAACATTTGAAATGACAACCTATGATTAATCGTCAGAAAAATATAAAATATGTAGTGGGTGTGTTAATTTTTTTATTATATTCTTTGAGAATCATCAGTTTTAATCCATTTGTAAAAGATAACTGTAGATTTTGCTAAGATTTTCGATATCTGTTTTTTTGTTCATATTTTGATTGGATTTATTAATTTTAATCATTTCAAGAAATATTCTTTTAGAGAATTTTTTTTCTGAATGTAAAACTTGTGCTTCCTCGAATGATATTTTATGGCCTGTTTCAATAGATAATTCTTACCCCAAAAAACTTCTTAACAGAATTCTTTTCAATACCAACTCTGATAGACAAATTAATAATGATGACACAAAAAATCAAAATTCAGAAAATAACAATGAAAGGATAATTTATTTTTCAATTCCTAATATAGGAATTCTATCATCAAATATAATTAAATTATTCAAGAATGAAAGTAACATAAAAATTTCACAAAAAAATATCAAGACTATTGGAAATTTTAATACGAATTTGAAAGATCCCAGACCAGATTTGAAGAAATCAAATGTAGTCTACAGCATACCATGTAACAACTGTGATCTGAACTATATTGGTACAAGTTCGAGAACTTCAAATAATGGTATTATCTCTCACAGAAGTGATATAAGACTCAACAAGAAATCATGTGCATTAGCTCAACATGCTATTGAAACAGGCCATAAAATATCATTCGAGGAAGCACAAGTTTTACATTCAGAAAAAAATTTCTCTAAAAGATTATTTCTTGAAATGATTGAAATTAACAAATCCAATCAAAATATGAACAAACAAACAGATATCGAAAATCTTAGCAAAATCTACAGTTATCTTTTACAAATGGATTAAAACTGATGATTCTCAAAGAATATAATAAAAAAATTAACACACCCACTACATATTTTATATTTTTCTGACGATTAATCATAGGTTGTCATTTCAAATCCTTCAATGTCACTCGAAACGTCAAAGATATAACACCATTCCGACAAATATTTACATATTTTACGTTTTTTTTAAAGTTAATGTTCATTAATCAACCACTCAGATTACTGTAAGTACTTCCTTCATTTTAAGTATTTTTTTCTCAATAATGTAATTTACATATTTTAGGACCCTGAAGAAGTTTCGAAATTGAAACGAAAGCTCGGTTCAACGTATTAAAGAGTTTTTCATAGTTCAACACTTGTGCTGACTGAAGATCCCCGTTATTCCCCACTGTATATATATATATATATATATATTTTTTATATATATATATATATATAATAAATATATATATATATATATATATATATATATATATATATATATATATATATATATGGTATAAGACTGCTACAATATGTAACGTAAATAAACTTAACTTGGTTTTACTAATTTATTTAACACTTAAATATACAACTTAATTTATATTACTAACTACGCCACTGTATAGCTCGATCGTATGGGCTCGTTCAGACTGTGTCGACTCCACTTGAGGGTTGCCTATTTATCTCCGATACAGCATTCTCGATGTTTCGAATTCGGGTAGTTGGCGACCGGCATGTTCCAATTGTTTCCAATATCGACCGTTGCTCTCCACGGCAGAGCGACTGGACTGTTCTCGAACATCTCCGGGGATGACCTCATCGCTGTCGACGGCAACGCGAGAGGCGACAGGTCCGGCCTAGGTTCGTTACATTGCCCCCTTCTTAAAGACATTTCGTCCCGAAATTTCATCCTTGGAGTGTGACGATATCTGCATGACTCCCCATATCTGCACCGTGAAGTTCGATGGAAGTAACACTCCACGGTCTTCATGATCGGTCGTGGAAGAGGGTTACAGCAAACCAAAATCTTGACGCCGCTGGATCTGAATATCGCCTCCAGCATACTTCTTATGACTCTCCAGTCCAACCCATCAATACCACAGGACAATTTTGGAATTGCTAGATCCACCAGATTCTGGTCCACCATAGTATCTCTTAGTTTGGTGAGACTCTTCCAGACATCTTCATAGGACGGTTTATCTTGGGAATGCCTCTTGGTAACTAGGTAGTAGATGTTTCTCTGGCCTTTCTTCAACTGTAGCACCCCACCAACTTCTGGATTCTGCTCCCGCAGTGTTTGGAGTTGACCAAATTTCTTGGAGAACACTACGGCGATGCCCCTGGACCTTCGAAGATCTTCTGCCACACAGTGCGCTAGTGCGAAGTCAGCAGGCACCTCGAAAGGTCTCGTGACTCCTCTCTAGTAACCCCATGTAGAACTTTCTGCCCGTTTGAATACAAGGACATAAACTTCTCGAACGTCATATCATCCTCCGGTGGCTTGAGGGTGCGAACTTGGTCATGGTTTCCAGCGTAAGGGGCCAACCTGTTGAAATGGACGACCCTTGGTTTCCCTCGGGGTGGCTTATGGATTCGGTACACAAGGTCGTTTATCCTTTTCACGATTTTATACGGGCCTTCCCACGAGTTCCGCAACTTTGGTGATAGTCCACGACGACGTTTGGGGTTGTACAGCCAAACCAGGTCATCAACCTTAAATCCTCCAGCGTCGGCCTTGATGTCATAGGTCTTCTTCATTTTATCGCTGGCACTCTGGATGTTCAACCGGACTCGTTCGTGGATGTCGTCCATTCTCTGCCGAAGTTTGCTGACGTAGTCCTCTCCCGCAGTGTCTTGTCCTGGCGGTATCCCAAACTTCAGGTCAAAGGCAGTCGCAGTTCTCGGCCCATTATAATACTAGCAGGAGTTTGACCGGTTGACTCGTGTACTGCGGATCGATAGGCCATCAGGAACAAATGAAGATACTGGTCCCAGTCTCTTTGATGGTCAGAGACAACCTTGGATAAGTGGCGGTTGATCGTCCTGTTCATCCGTTCCACCATTCCATCGGACTGCGGATGTAGGGCCGTGGTTCTTGTCTTGCGGATGTTCAGCAGTAGACATATTTCTTGGAAAAGGTTGGATTCGAAATTTCTGCCTTGATCCGAGTGCAGCTCCATTGGAATACCGAATCGACATATCCATTCTTTCACCAAGACGTCGGCGACGGTGATGGCTTCCTGGTTGGGCAGGGGCATGGCTTCTGCCCACTTACTGAAGTAGTCCATTGCCACAAGGATGTATTCATTCCCGTGGTCGGATACGGGAAACGGGCCGGCGATGTCAATGGCGATTCTCTCGAACGGGCTGCCTACGTTGTACTGACGCATCGGGGCCTTGGGTCGTATTCGAGGTCCATTGCTAGCAGCGCATACAGCGCACTTCCTATACCAGTCCTGGACGTCAGCTTGACAATTGGCCCAGTAAAACCGTTGCCTCACTTTCTG
>JAFIRS010007538.1:15000-24156 GCA_018342105.1 Gonioctena quinquepunctata | reverse complement strand
GTATATCAATTCGGACTAAAAAATTTAAAACAATAAAAATAAAGTAACTGACCAAAAAATGTCCTCTTATTATTGATTGAAGTACATGGAGAGTTATATTAAATAAGTTCCATGGTATGAGAAATAAATGAGTCTCTTTCACTTCCTATATAATAATATGTATTTTTCATATCAACATGTTGGTGTATCTGCTGAATTCTTGGCAGACTAAATATCCAGTATTTAATTTTTAAATTCCGAGGTGCTAAGTATGAATAAGTTCTCTAAGGGTGTTGATCTGCGATTTCATTACATGGCTTCATTTTAAGTTGTTATTAATGTTGATTTTTTTTGGCATTGGATTGTATCCTTCAGCCACACACCTTTGTGTTAATTCAAAAGACACATTATAATTATTTGCATAGTTTGAAAATATGAACATCCTGTTCATATTTTCAAACAAATCAATCTATCATACCCCATGACTGGTTTTAATGTCGAAAAAACACTAATTTCAATGTGTCTCTCCAAAAGAAATCTTTCTAACTTTTTTCCATCTCTGCAAAGTGAGATTGCCTCTAGAAAATGTGTTTCCCATTTCCTCCGGTCCGATGATCGTGGAAGCGTGAAATAGATTTTCGTCGACAAAAATGTATTGAAGACCTACACTGTTGGAAAAGAGTTGTTGAAATAACAAAAAATAAGAAACCCAGGAGGTCCACTAGTATTATAGGTGAACTTGACAAATTTCGATATTGACGATGTTCATATTTACACATTTGTGGCTTTCACACAAATTTTTGCTATTTAATAAATTCAGCAAAGTAAATGCCACAATTAGAATGTAGAAGATTTTACAAAATCAGTAGTGCATCAACAACATTCAATTGCTATTTTTTCATCTTTTTTTTTGTTAAGCTGATCCAAAAATGTTTTTACAGTAAAGTAATTAATTTACTTTTTTCAATGAATTAACATAATATTTTAGTGGAATTAACATTGTAATATTGTCGATTCCTCTACTAGTTTTCATCATTTATAAACTGACAAGAAGTAATTTGTAAACCTCATGCTGTTGGAATCTCATTCTCTTCATGTTGTTGTTGAAATAAAATTTTGTCGATTCGTTTCTTTTAGTTTTTCATTCTACACAGAAAAAAAGTTTTATTGTCTTTTATTTCTTGTCAAAACATAAATAATATTTTTTTCAAATGACGTCAATTAGTATTTACTATCACTAGTTTTTTTGTGAAAGTATCTAATATTTGTTGGTAATATAGTTTTTCAGGAGGAATGGTTTAATAAATCAAGAATATATAACATTAGAATATTTTAATGCTTCTATTACAAAAAAATAAATACTCTATTATAATAAATAGCAGTTGAATGTCATAAAATAAAATTAACATCATTATGTCAAGAAATGTACAAATAAACATAAAGTAACACAATGAGTGAATGCCAGCTTCATAATCCTTTGGTGGATTAATATAAAAAAAAACTGTATTATAATAAATAATGAGTGCAAGAATAAAGATTTTGAGTTTGCCAATTTATATTTTTTTTACCCGACTGCGGCGAAGCCCAAAAAGTCAGTTATGTATTTGACCTGTACGTATGTACACACGTCAAACACATAACCGTCTTTTTGGCTTTTCCACAGTCGAGTAAAAAAATATATAAATTGGCAAACTCAAAATCATTTTTCTTGCACTTACTGCTCTTTACCCTCAGCCAGCAGAAGAGTTGAATGCCGAGAAAATAAAATTAACAACAGGTACCGATTAATAAAATGTAATAACACCGAAACACAATGTTTGCCTAAATTCACAATGCAAGTCACTATTCCAAAATAATTTAATATTTCGGCACAATACAATGAAAGTTCTGTCTGTTTATATGGCAAACTCAAATCATATGCAACCAGATGCTTGAAATTTTTAAGACGTATCAACTTGTAATTGAATCTTTCTGATTCTTCTACTATGTAAGATTGAGATTTGTCATCAAAGCATTTTGTAAACCAACACTCACACAAAAATATTGGATTATTGGTGACATGAGCACAAATTGCAAATATTTTACAAAATATAGGGCACATGTATTGACTCATTTCAGTAGTCGCAAAAGTGTTGAGCCTGAAAGTACTCTTTTACACTTTTAGTAAACTTCAAATGCAGTAATTTGGTATCCAATAAAATTTGCAACTCTTCTTGATAAAGTTCATTATTGATATTTTTCAAAAAGCTTTTGCCATATATTGGTTCCAATGACAGGTTAATATTCCTCCAGATATTCCACATATGAGTTTGGTGTCTTGTCGAGAGAGTTTTGCAAATAGTTTTGAAAGTATTGAAAGACTGAGTGAGGTACTAGATTTTTTTTAATGGAAATGATTTCGTGAGACTGAGGTACTGAATCAAGTAATGAAGAGTTTTGATAATTGGTTGTACTGAAAAACTGTTGAGATGTATGTGCACCTACTGAGAGAGTTGTTAATCCCTCTAAAACTCATAAGTAACTTTGATGTGACAACAAATAAACATTGAATCACAAATCGAAACAAATCATTGAAAAATGTTATTCATTTGGATTCTGAAAACCTCAATATTGGGAATTTAAATTAAGATGACACCGCCAAATTGGAATTTTGAATGACAAGCTGTTTGTCAATTTTTCATTATCGACATTTTTCGTGGTCTCCTCTTCTTTCAGATTTGCTGTGCATCTAAATGTTTATATTTTAATTAATTTCGAGAGCTGAATCAGTTATTCAATTCCCAATCATAAAAACAAGTTAAGCCATTTCTTGAAATATAATATACACATTTGGCAACAATAGACAATAAATAACAAACAATATCATAGAAACTGGTGATGATTCAGCCACCTCAGAACGTACCTTTCGCTTATCTTGTGTTTCGACTTGAATTACCAACAAAAAAGTTTTAAAAACAACAAAAAAGTTTTAAAAACACGTACGTGAAAAATCTAGGAGTGAGATTGATAACATTTATATTTTTCGTGATACATATATCTGAAGATAAAATAAATATTTAACCATTTCTGAAATGTTGTTACTGTTAATATTAGCCCACTCCAATTTGCCGCAATATCTCAATCTTACGAAAAACTGAGGTGATGGTGTCAATGGCGGTTGTTGTATGACATTCCCACACATGCGAAATCATAATCCTCATATCGCGTCTACGGTAATGTATATCATTATTAATGCAAAACAATGTGAATTCCGCAAACTGAAATCTGAAATTTGGTACAGTTATATAAGCAACCATTTCGGATTCGATCACATTACAATCCGATATGGCGACTTCCGGTTTTTCTGGAAATGCCAGTAACTTTGTTTTTCAAATGGAACACCCTTTACATATTCAAGTTCAACAGGTCGAAACAAGTCCAAACCTTATGTCAAATGTCATTTTGTTAAGACAATTGAGATTAAAATTGTTTTTTTATTTTACCTCGTGGATAAATGAGATTTGATCGAAGCTATTCACAATGAGTCGCATATAACAGAAAAACTAATTTTTTCTGAAAAACTTTTTTTGTTTCACTTACTGGTTAATCAATTCAGTCACATCACAGTTTGATCAAAAATTCATTTTTTTCAAGTGGAACCCCTATGGGCCACCTACCTGTCTCTCTAGAACATACATTAAGGAAAAAAGTTACATATCATTTCTGTATTTCGCTGCAGTAACAAATTGTATACATTCAAAAATCTACAACTAGTTCATGAGTTTCCTTGTAGTAAGCTGTGGTAAACAACATTTCTGAATCTTGTCAACTAATTGTGTAAGTTATACTTATAAGCACGATAATGGTGTTTTTTTAAAATTCTTCTAGCATTTTCTCGACTTTAAGACATTCTCCGTAAATTAATAACATATCAACCTGTTCACTTCTTGTGTACCTATATTTGATTTTACATTTCTACTAAACTAATTCTCGGAAGTTAACTAATTTTCGAGAGTTGAGATGAAAGATGACAGCGAAACACAATTAGTTGACAAGATTCAGAAATCTTGTTTTCCACAGCTAAGTTGAAAAATTATTCGAACTGCAAGGAAAGTCATGAACTAGTTGTAGATTTTCGAATGTATACAATTTGTTACTGCACCGAAATACAAAAATGATATGTCATTTTTTTCCTTAATGAATGTTCTAGAGAGACATGTAGGTGGCCCATAGGGGTTTCATTTGAAAAAAATTTATTTTTGATCAAAATGTGATGTGACTGAATTGATTCATCAATAAATGACACAAAAAATATTTTTTCAGAAAAAATTATGTTTCTCTGTTATGTGCGACTCATTGTGAAAAGCCTTGACCAAATCTAATTTATCCACGAGGTAAAATAAAAAAACAATTCTAATTTCAATTGTTTCAAAAAAATGACATTTGACATAAGGTTTTGACCTGTTTAACTTGAATATGTGAAATTATACAGGGTGTTCCATTTAAAAAAAAAACAAAGTTGCTGGCATTTGCGGAAAAAACGGAAGTCCGCCATATCGGATTGTAATGTCAAATCCGAAATGGTTGCTTATATAACTGTACCGAATTTCAGAAAAATCCGTTCACGAATGCAGAAGTTACAGGGGTGGCCCGATATCCTGTGTCACCCGGTATAATATTAGTCGATACCTTTGTTTTAAATAAACATGTTTGCAACATTACAAGTAATCGGCAAAAGCCAATTAGATGCCAGGAAAGATCTTGATGCAAAATTATGAATATTGAAAATATGAAAAACAGAAAACGTCAAAAATTATTTTTAATATATCATGTATATAGTATGTGAGGTATTTAGAAACTGTTAGTGAATAAAATCTGTCAAATAAACGAAAATAATGGAAAGTGCAACAGGAAGTGCGTGAAAACCGATAATTCGACAAGAAAAACAAAATATATGTGTATCCAGGGAAAAAAATATCAAGCCGAGGGATTAAAAATATTTTTTTTAAGAACGAACTAACAAAATTTAATTTAGAAAATCAAGCATATTTCGCTACAAACACAGTTATTTGCCACTACACCACAAGAAAATACCATAAAGAACATTAGCTGATAAAAACCAGGTACATAACGAATCTTACCTTCTCATTCCATACATATACCAGTCCGAGGACGATTCACAAGCGAACAAAGGGGGCTGCAGACTGGAACGCAGTTTCCAAGAACAGGAGATGATCCAAGACACTAAATTTGCATTAAAAAACACAGGTACATTAGAGCCATAGAAGTTACAAAACTCAGTGCATTTCAAAAATAAACCTTTAAGAACTCCTTCGATGAAAAACTTTCATAAATTGGTATATAGACTAACTATTTAACTTGAATCAACATAACCTACAAAAATAGGTTACATTTCACCTTCTCTTATTATCACATAATTGCACTTTTCATGTATATTTTGCTATGAAACACTAATTCAAGTTAATTATCACAGGATAGATAACAGTAAGTCTTCCTGAATAAAGGAAATTATTATTTTGATGAATTCCTGACTTATTTTCAATAATTGATCAAAACAGTTTGCCACTTTTCTGAAACTGACATCAAGAACACTACCAGAGGCCTCCACAGTTGAACTTACTCCTGTGATTCCATAGGCGTACCGATTGAGTTAGCTGAGGTGAAGAAAGTTAAAAGAGTCAAATGGGAAAAAGGTAAAATACATAGCAGGGCATTTGAAATATTCATATGGGTATTTATTTATGAACATATTAATTAAATTCGAAGGGCAACTAGCTAAAGGATTTGAAAATGGTCAAAAATATTTTGTTGTGATGTCTGATTGTGAAAATAATAAAATAAAATAAACCACAATCACCTCTTATAGCAATATATATATATATATAAATAATATATATATATATATATATATATATATATATATATATATATATATATATATAATAATAAAAATGTTTATTTACGTAGCAATTACAACTAAATGAATGAAGTAAAAAACAGAGAGAAGATCACGAAGCTTTGTGCCATGACTATTGTTTGTATTTGATGAGGAATAACCTAATATTTAAGAATTCTTAACCTAAAACAAAAAAGGCATAAATGCATATTCATAAACACATACATAAGCACATATGTATGTGTTTTTTTGTCACATTTTGGTGGGTGTCGTTTTTGGGTAATTCACATGTAGTCGCATTTGGGTAGTCGTTATATTCGGGTGAATAATTTGGTGTATAAAATCATGACACATATTTCCTTCAATAAGGAGAATCCAAGTTTTTGTTTTCCTTCTGGACATGGTTGAATTATTATTTTCTTTAAAAGGAATCCGGTAACTCATTGTGAAGTTGAGGTGTCAGGTAATCTGAACACCGTTGCCATATGTATTTTTTGGAACTTAGTAATTTACAATGTTTTTTTCTGGTATCGTATTTATGGTCGCTCAATTTAATGGGCATTTCATTTTTCTTCACATTGACTAATACATTTAGGCAGTACAATTGTCTCAAATCACATAAGTTGGCATCTTCGAATAGACTGTCACTTGATAAGTTGGGATTTTTCCGAGTATTATTTTGAGTATCCATCGTTGTATGACATTCAACTTTTCCAAATAACAGTCGTTCACATCTCCCCATCCTATGATTCCGTAGGACAACTCAGACTGTGCTAAAGCATAGGTTAAAACTTTTAGGTTTTAATGTCTAGAAAGTCTTTCAGGTATTTAATTGTCTTTCTACTGGAAAATGAGGTGAATGGTAAGAACTGATGTAGTCTGGTTATGAAGAACAGGCATTTTTATAGGTGATAAAAAAGGGAGCACCTTTTTTATCGCTGTCAAAATGACAAATGTCATCATTAAAAGATACACTTTATATAGGAGTTAATATCTCAACAATGAATTACATGTCTCTTGAATTGCAATTACCTCTCAATTCAATTTGATGAATATCAACGTCAGATGAATGTACTCTCTGAATGTATCCATAGATAATAAATTAGTTTTTGTTTGACGAGGCTTGAATAAATATTAGTACCATGTCTTTCAATTTCAATTCATTCATTTTCGTTCAATATTATAACCTATTACTTTGTAGAATGAATATTAGCAGATGATGATTATTACGACATCATTTTTCAATTAGTCAAAATGAAAGTAGATATATTTCCATACTTATTTTTATTCACAACCAAACATTTATCTTTAAGATAATTAATAAAAATGGAGCGAATTTCCACTTAAACATTAATATGTATTTTTTAAGTGCACACATAAAAAGGATTTCTTCCTCTAATAAAATATGCTCTGAATGAAGAGTATGACTTGTTTATATATACTCTCATAAAGCGTATAGATTGTTTGAAATATAAAAAATAAATATTCTTTGTATGAGTAATCCAACTCTACTCCAAATAAGAAACACATGTTACTTAAGTTATTAAGACAATCATAATCTTCATTTGGAAAGTACCTCTCTTGAATTAAATTGCACAAATTCTTATTATTAGCGATAGCTCATTTCATACATTTTAATTTTATTGAGATACAACCCTCTTCGTTTGGGAACCTCACCGTGATGGGGTAATGAAATATTTGTTTCAATTGAAACTACCATATTGCTGATAGAAGACTATCATTGCTCGATTAGATATCAAAATCTTGTTTGAAAAATTGCTCTTATTTGAAACTCCACATAAGAAAATATTTTTCAATTAAACTACCAATGATGAATAAGAAGGTATTCGCTTGATTTGAGTTACCAGATTACTTGTAAAAATAATACCTCTTCATTCGAGAACTTCACAGTGATAAGCACCCTAAGTATAGAAGGTAGAATAAAATCCATTTCATAAAAAAACATTTATTGACTGAAAAAAAATTAAAAAAAACTCTATCAAAACTTTTTTTTAAAAACGTACACCATATACAGGTTGACTCATTTCCTGTGTGTTGTTTACGTGCATACCTAGTTGTTTATTAGCAGAATGACAACTCCGCAATCGTCATGAACTGAAGCTGAAACAGGAATGAAACACTAGGAACAGAATTATGACAAGACTTGTTGGTTGTATCAAAATAGGTTTCCCACGTTCATTATGTTGAATTGTTCGTATCCTAAACCTAACCCTACTTTAGACTCATGCCCTATGCAAATTTCAGGCCATTTTACGATGTCTACAGTTTCGAAAAGGAATAATCGATTAGGAAAGTCTGTTATAGAAATAACCTTATTTTGATATTATATCCTACACCTACCTTCAGGCCCCCGCTGCCATATGTGCAAAGTGTGCAATGACACGGCCCATCCCTTTTAGGGGCGCCAAAACCCAAGATCAAAAATTGCAAAAATTGTGGAATTATTATTTGGCATGACGTTTTATTCCATATAAATATTGCCAGCAAACAAATTCAAAGTGCTACAATTAATATTAAAGTATGCCAAACCTACCTAAAAAATTTTGTTGATCACTTCCAGCAATATAGATCTGACCAATAGTTTCAAGAAATTCTTGTACAAGCGAAAGAAGTAGCACTCTCTCTCGAAATTGAAGAAGACTTTCCACCGTTACCAACGGTCAGGAGGAAATTTAAACCAAAACTGTTTGACTATGAACACCGAGATGAGACCCCTCACCCCTCATGATCCAAAAACCGCCTTTAAAATTAGTTTTTTCCTAAAAATTATAGATCAAACTTTAAGCTCTCTAAAAAACCGATTTGACTTATTAAATCAGTATGATAATATTTTTGGATTTTTTGAAGTTGTTGGGTCGCACCAAATAGTCGACTATTAATATTCTTGGCAATGTAAGGATATCGTCAGTGCTTCCTTCTTTTTTATTCAAACGCAAATAAATGATACACGCTATAGTATCTTATTCTGACGACGACATAATCTCGCGACGGCAACACCGTTTCTGCAAGATTCTACCGACAAGGCGACATCGGCAACCTTTCGGTAAAGCAGTAAATACCTCATACAGACACCGTACCGCCAGTTCAGGGAACGGCCTAACTTTTCACGCAATGAAACGCTCGGCAAAACATGGCATTGCGTTCAAATGAAAATTAGAATTTCCTACATATATTTTTTGAAACGAAATCTTCACAGAATGTACGTAATAATGTAGGTAAAGTGCGAACAGAAATCTAAGAAGGTCGTAAATCACCAACCA
>JAFIRS010007538.1:0-12500 GCA_018342105.1 Gonioctena quinquepunctata | reverse complement strand
TTTGCTTGCAAAAAAAATATTTTCTGTTGTTTCTGGACAGCTTAGTGAAGTTATCCGGAGTTATTATTATGAATTATTTTGAAAAAATGTTACACACTATTTGTGAATGTTCGAATTGAAATAAAACCAACAAAAAAGGCTGGACCGGCATTTTTTTTTCAAATGTTCGTAATAGCCCAAGGATGGTTGATACGGTAATTTCTTTTTCTTGGAAAAGTTTTCAGGATTATATAATTAAAATTAATGTCTGTTTGTGTTGGTAAGCTCATAACTTGAAAACGGCTGGACCGATTTGGCAAATTTTTTCAAGAAAAACGGCATAACAAACAGAATTGGGAAACGGGATTACGAAATAATGGGATAACTGGGAAAACGGGATAAGGGAGAAAGCGATAACGGGAAAACGAGATAATGGGATAACGAGAAAACGGGATAACGCGATAACGAAAAAACGGGATAACTGGAAAGTGGGATAACGAGAAAACGGGATAACCGGAGTAATTGAAATTAATAAACTACCTGTGACTATTAAAAACTGTGATAATTTACATGACTTCAAAAAGCTTTTGAGAAAATTTGATAACTAAATGTTAGCGCATTTGTCATCTTTTATTTTTATAATTCCATACACAATTTAAATTTTATCCAATTAGGTTCAGTTTTCCTATATATAATAGTGGTTGTAACAAATACTGATTGTCAACGTTGTAATTTTTATTAGCATTGATGCTAAATAAATACATTATTATTCTTCAGAACCTGAAAAAACAGTGATGCTTGTTATTATCATTTTTACACGCTTTATATTAGCTTCAATGGTATGTTTGTTTGTTTGTTTGGGCGCGATTTTGACCCACTTCCAGACGTCCGAATGATTTGAAATTTGGCAGGTGTACATAATTCCGGTGATAATGCATTGAGGGATTTTTGTGTGGAAAAAAAAACAAAATGGCGGCTCCAATATGGCGTAGGTACGAGTTTTGTGATTATGGTCGATTCGCTTCAAAATTGGTATCTGAGGGTTTTCGTGGTGGAGATTACCTATGATTCTTTCGTCAAAATTGAAAAATTCCAGATGGCGGCTCCAAAATGCTGGACGAATTTTGTAATTATGGTCTGAATCTATTCAAAATTGGTATGTGGGGGTTTATGGGGTCGAATATTATGATTCTTTTGTAAAGATTGGAAAATTCAAGATGGCGGCTTTAAAATGGCTGCCGAGTTTTGTGATTGTGGTCTGATTCTATTCAAAATTGGTATGTGGGGGGTTTTGGGGTCGGAGATTATGATTACCTAATTTGATAGGATTATTCCATTTTTTAATTTGCAAAAAAATAATAAAAATAATTGTTTAAAAAAAACTGAAAAACACGCTTTTATAAATAAACCACACTAAAAAGTAGGAAATAAATAATAGTTTGAAAAAACTGAAAAACACGCTTTTATAGAAAACCAGACTAAAAAAATAGAAAATAAGAAAAAAAATTAATTTATTTTAAAAAAAGCGTGGGGTGCATGGTATCAATAATTATATAGTACATTACACACCTAGGGCAGTGAAGTAAGAAATGTCTCAGATCACAGGTAATTGTTGGCCGAGCCGATACCATGCACCCCACGCTTTTTTTGAAATAAAATAGGTACATTTTTTTCTCATTTTCTATTTTTTCAGTCTGGTTTTCTATAAAAGCGTGTTTTTTAGTTTTTTTAAACTATTATTTTTTTTGAAAAGGGAAACATTCTCAATTAAGGAAGATAGTGACTGAAGTTTATCTTTCAGTCGCAGATGATTCCACATCTGATTTTATGATCATCCTGTTTATATTTTCAACAAATCAATCTATTATTTTTTATTATACACTTTCCTGATACTTTTTATATCTGCCGGTCCCAAGCCCGGAAAAAAAGTATAATTTGATGGGAAATCAAAACAACAAATTCAGTTTCATTATGATTGTTCCGGCACCTTCAACTGACGAAAAAATATATTTAACGAAAAATAGGCAGTTACATTTGAAGTAAAAAAATAAATCTATGCCAATGGTCGGCATTTTCGATCAAAGCGCAAATCCCATTATGTTTTATCAGGGGTGGATGATAAACCCCATTTTCATTCAACTAAGAATGGATATACTATACTGCGAACATTCTTACGTCACAAGTTTCTCATGGCTTTCATAAATATGAATATTCATATATTGACTATTTCAAATATCCACTATATAGAATATAGGTAGGTACTACTACCGCATGAAAATTTCCTACCGCTCTTGCCAATCTCAGTCTCATCTAAAATCTAATTGTGTGTATAGATCATCCTTGGAAAATGATTGCTTCAACATTTCATGGATTATTTGTCTGAACTTCCCATGGGATCAAATTAGAAGCATTACTTCAACCAGAAGCTGGAGAATAATAAGATATCTCCTATTATCTGTCTCAATATCTGACATAGTTTGGAAGCCATTACGCTATCCCTACTCCCCTGATTTGTAATGAATCTCCTCCCTCTTTTTGCTGTTTGAAGGGGAATTTGGGCAGGGCAAGGCGGAGCCACGCCCTCCAGGTTTTAGTTTGGCACTTGTCTGGGAGATGGCGAGGGCTTTCGCGTTTCTAATAAAAATTTGGATTTCATAAACTGAGGATTTGTAAATATAACCACTTCTTGCAACGAAATAAAAGGTGTCATATTGTAGGTCGTTGAGATCGCCCTCCATTTAACAAAACTGTTTTTTTTTCGATTTTGATCGAATATTAATTTATCAGATATAATAGGCGAGGACACGAGAAATTATTATCGCTTTAAATATGCTTTGAAATACATAACGCATATACAGTGCTAGTCAAAAGTCCCCTCCCCCCTCGTATCTTTTGAACGGGTATACTTATAATAATGAAATTCGGAGGGTGGAAATAAACGGATGTAGGCTTCTCAACTGGTCATAACAGGTGACGCAATAGTCATAAATGACGTCACAAGGCCACTGTGACCAATAATTTTAAATGGGACCCTATGGCAAGTGACAGCTCGTTTGAAAGGTATTGAAAATACCTATTCAGTCATACCAATTTTGTTTGGGTTTCGGCTGATTTTGATTGATAAATTGAAGAAATACGAAAATTATAGTTTCGCATTTAATTAATAAAGATTTAAGAACCAGTTCTTATAATAAGTGTTCAAAATGTGCTCCATCTACTTCCTGGCAGTAATGCATCCCATTGCTAAACTCTTGTCGTACTCGTCCCAGTGTGTCAGCGGAAATTGCCCTACATTCTTCAACAATTCGTTGTTTCAGAATGGCAATACTGTCAGGTGCTGTAGCGTAAACCTTAGATTTCAAGTACCCCCATAGAAAAAAATCTAATGGTGTAAGGTCCGGTGACCGAGCTGGTCATTCGATCGAACCTCGTCGTCCAATCCATCTACCACGATATTCTTCATCTAGGTAACGTCTTACTGCACCGTAATAGTGTGCAGGAGCACCATCTTGTTGAAACGTTATTTCCAAGTTGTCGAATTCATCTGGATTATCTTCTAGAATTTCAAGAATTAACGCCTCAATATCATTTTGTAACATCTCCAGATACAATTCACCGGTTAAGTTAGCATTGAGAAAAAGAGGCCCAACTATGTGGTTTGCCAAAATACCTGCACAAACATTTACTTTTTCTGGAAATTGAGTATGTTTTTCACGAAAGATGTGAGGATTTGTGTCACTCCAATACCTCACATTTTGAGTGTTAACATTTCCATTGAGAAAGAAAGTACTTTCGTCACTAAAACGAATTGTCTGTACATATGTAGCCTGGTTGTTGGTTCATCTTATTGGATATAGTTTCACAGAATTCTAGTCTTCGGTCGGGGTCATCATCTGAAAGTTGGTGCACCATTTTTAATTTGTATGGATGAAATTTGTTTTTAGCCAACACCCTATGTACTGTCCTTTGACTGACTTCACAGATAGACGCAACTTGGGCTGTGGAAGAAGTAGGGTTTACTACCATTTCTCCAATTATGTCAATTTTTTTGTCATCACTAATTGTTGGTCGACCAGATCGTTTGGCATCTTGAACACTACCTGATGCTTCAAACTTCCGAAGAAGCTCCCTCAAATAAACCCTCGATATAGGGCGATCGGGGTACCTCTCATTAAACAGTCGTTCCGCTGCATGGAAATTGTTTCTACATTCACCAATTATTAAGATAGCTGCTACTTTGTCGGCTACAGTACGTACCATTTTGCCTATGTAAACACTTAAACGTCTCGTTAAACAATAGCTTAGGTAAATTTTCAAGGTATAAACACTTTTGACAAGTAGAGAATTCAAAAACGTCAACCTTTTTGACAATTAACCAGAGGCGTACTTTAAAATATTTATTAATTAAATGCGAAACTATAATTTTCGTATTTCTTCAATTTATCAATCAAAATCAGCCGAAACCCAAACAAAATTGGTATGACTGAATAGGTATTTTCAATACCTTTCAAACGAGCTGTCACTTGCCATAGGGTCCCATTTGAAATTATTGGTCACAGTGGCCTTGTGACGTCATTTATGACTATTGCGTCACCTGTTATGACCAGTTGAGAAGCCTACATCCGTTCATTTCCACCCTCCAAATTTCATTATTATAAGTAATCCCGTTCAAAAGATACGAGGGGGGGAGGGGACTTTTGACTAGCACTGTATAAATGCCTCCAATAAACATTTTTTGAGTCAAATTTCAATTACAGCGGTTCCCCGTTTTTGAACATCAGCAAATTTTGAAGCTACTAATATTGGCGCTCTTTGTGACGTAAACGACCAAGCAGCCAATAGGCGCAATCGGGTTGATTATGACGTTAAACGGCAATGTTGCCAAGTTTCTTAAGCCATAAATGTCAGAACTAGAATACTATTCGCAATGTCAGGATTGGAAAATATGGCAACGTTGCAAAATTGATTGCAGCTGTCAACTGTGGGATTGGTTGATCGGGTGACTACGTCACACCATTTTGCAATGGTGCCAGAAAGAAGCCATTTAAATTTTGCCGTCTTTAAATATTCTTTTTTGTTTTAGAAAATAAAAAAAAAACAAAAAATAATATTAGCAACAGAGTTTTCACAAACTGTAAAATCCATAAAAAATATTTTTCAAATACCGTGTTTTCGCCTATTTATGTCTATCGATTAACTTATGACATATGAAAATATTACATTATTCTTTGAATATCGTTGGTATCCTAAAATGAACATAGTTTTTATTTAACGTCTGCCTATTTTTGCGACCAGTGGTAAACACCGACGCACATAGATTTTGTCGATCTAGCTGGCCAAAACTATTTCCTTGGTTCTTGTTCGATTTGCTTGTAATTTCGTTTTCGTTCCATAGAGAGGTAATCAATGTGCAATTTTGGAAGCAATATACATATACAGTGTCCTTCAAAAAGTTGGCATCATATGGGAATTATTTTTATTATTCAGTTTATGCAAATCTTGATTCCATGAACAGTTTTTGTTTAAAAAATAATGCGAAATGACTTAACATTTTTTTTTATCGTTCGGCTTTACCTGTCAATTTGACATATTTCCACAAAAATCGCAAAATGTCAGGTGTCAGGTTATATCAAGTTATTGGATAAAATTAACTAGGAAGTTTTAAATCAAGTACTTACTACAAAAAATCTAAAATGCCAGATGAGTATGAATTTTCTTTTGAATATGCTACTTGTTAATAACTTTTTGAAATGATCATGGGAGCTTCGAATCAAAAACATGTAATTCTTTTTACCATTTGAATGGGGAATATATACTTACTCAAGTCTAGTATATTCAATTTGTGTTTTCAAAACACATCTCTTTTTGTGAGTGAATTTCACTTCATAAGCAAATAAATGGCTGTTCAAGTATTTTCATTTCTTCAAAAACAAAACATACCTCATTAATCGAATTGACTAAGATGGAAAGAACGATACAAAAATTGGTACACCCTTGTTCTCGATTTTGATTATTTTATTCAATTCATAAGGAACATTCTCAATGCAAACATTTTTTGAAAAAATGGCAGTTTTAAACTATTGCAGAACAGTAGATGAGCATATTTCTTTTATCTCTGGTATAACATCACATACACGTTGGGTACTAGCTTATTTTTCACAAGTCCTCTATTTGATATAAATCTCTGGCATAATTTCAGTTGATGTTTGATAGCTAAGGTTTTAGTAATGTTGACCCGTAAGGTCACAACATCAATTTTTCATTCTATGTTTCGATTCAAAACGAAGTGTGTAAAATGTTTCACTGGTCCAATTTTTCTCATAATTTCAGGATATTGTAATGAAAAATGATGTTTGGGTTTCAGAGTTAGTGAAAACAGATTTTGATGTAAGGAGTGATGTTTACCAATATGTCACACTTTATATCAGAAACTTCAGACAAAAATAGTATAACTAAAATCCCCAATTAATTTCGGGAATTCCATCATACATTGATTTGTTGAAAATATAAACAGGATGTTCATAAAATCAGATGTGGAATCATACAGTTCACGATATTCACGAAACATCATGCAACACTAACAATATTGTATATGAACTATAATATTACAAACAAGCAATTTTCGAGTATAAGACGTCGCGTTGGTTCGATATTCTATCTATGACGCAATCACATGCATCACTGCGTGAACGAAATGCGAAATGCAACCGGCTCCTGTATAAACAAGCGGAAATCGATTCTATTGGCCGTTGGTGATACTTTTGCGCATGCCCGTGATCTTCTCAATGACACTGATATTTATGAAAAGATCAAAGTAGGCTAATTATAAAATGAAGACTGATAGTAACTAACACTCTGTGTGTTTATGACTATCAATGACACTCCGATTACATATCTTTAATTATGACTTCAATTATTTGCACTTAGGCGACCGTTGATTGAAGTTTTAAAACTTTGGTAATGGTAATTACTTTGTTGTAAGAGTTCTTTTTTTATTTACAGCAAATACTACACTTTAGTGCTCGTAAGTGAAAAATGTATTGCTGCAATCAAAATAGTGTCAAGTGCACTAGTGCATTTGGATAGTTTTTCTCGGAGTAGTCCGATTCCATTGAAAATTGGTGTTTGGGGATTTTTGGAGTGATGATCTTTTTGTCAAAATTTATGAATTCAAGATGACGGCTCCAAGATGGGGACGTGTTTTGTTATTAAGTCCCGATTCCATTCAAAATTGATATGTGGGTTTATTCGGGGTCGGAGATTGTGTAAATTTTCGCCAGAATTCAATAACATGACGGATTTCATAAATGACTGAAAATAATTGAATAACAATTATTTTTAAGACAAGCTATTATACAAATGCACTAGAAAGGAAAAAATGATTTCAATAATTGTTTAACAAGGTTATTTTGGAGTAGCAGATTCAGTATCGAAATATATACACTAACGAGCAGAAAAATCGACCTACTTAAGGTAGTACCGCCACGAGACAGTTGAATTAGGAAATTATTAAAATTTGGCTACGTATTGTTCAACATGTGAACAACACCTCTATAAAATTTTAACAAGTTTCACCTTCCCGAACCCGAGATATATATATATATATATATATATATATATATAACGTAACATATGACCATGCATAGGCAAACATCACATTATTAATTCTACCGTTAGTACTAAAATTAGGAAGTTTATGAAAAACAGAGGAGCTTGAGAGGATATCACAGATATTGTGAAAAAAAAAACAAATTGATTGACCATCTAGTTTGACAGATATAATCAAAACTACTCTCGTTATTCAAAATAGTCCACGGGGAAGCGCACATTATTAATTCTACCGTTGGTACTAAAATTAGGAAGTTTATGAAAAACGAGGAGGAGTTTGAGCAGGATATCACAGATATTGTGAAAAAAAAACAAAGTGATTGACCATCTAGTTTGACAGATATAATCAATTCTTCTATTGATATTGTTCTTCATGATACATATTATGCCACTCTCGTTATTCAAAATAGTCCACGGGGAAGCGCACAGCCTAAAGGGGGGGTCGTAGAGAAATGCGGATTGAGCCAGGGTACTTTTTAAAGAAGGACGGGGGCCGATTTGAGGGTCTGAACGCGAAAAAAGATCCCCTTCTCCTAGTTGACTTCATCGATTTTAACGATACCTCTCTCTTCCCCCCCAAAAAAAGTGCAAAAAGAGTACTAAAAAAAAGTCCATCAAAAAACGATAATTTTTCCCCTGACGTATGATTTCTAGTGAGGGGGGCGGGTCTGAAATTTTTTTTGCTGCGCTTTTCGTAGACATACATTTTTTGAGTCGCCGACTTTCTATAACGAAGAAATTTTCTAGAGTCGATTAGGGGGGCAAGTGCCGTCGAAAATAATTTCCAAATTCAACTGTCTCGTGGCTGAACTACCTTAATCTTAATGAAATTAATATTGCTTACCAATCTTTAGTTATTAAGCGATCATAAACTATTACACAGGTAAATAATGAATATGCATTTCGGACAGATATACTCTGTTTTTCATTTTGGAAACACATATCCTAAACTGAGCTTGAACTTAAACTGTTACGGTGGGTCGATTTTTTTGCTGTATAAGTGTAATATAATATTTTTTTTCTATAAAACATGAACCATGCTTTTAAAAGCGATCCGAATAATCTTATCGGCTATTTCAACCTTAGAAGTCTGCTTCCGCGACACTTTTTCAATAGGATGAATCAATTGTGTATGTACTACTCTGTGACCCCCCCCAAATTCACACCCATAACTGGAGCACCTATGCGTTGTGGTATTTCTACCTATATAAGTTATCCATCCACGCTATGTTAGGCTAATTTATTCTGAAAACAGAGCTTACAATCACTTATTGATTTAATGAATTCTCGAAATAATTCTAACGTATCTTATCAGTTCTGAAAACAGAGAGCGTGCGTCTCAGTATCGAAATATATGGTATAATTAGTTTTTTTTCTCTAAAACATGAACCATGGTTTTAAAAGCGATCTTAATAATATTATCGGCTATTTCAACCCTAGAAGTCTGCTTTCGCGACAATTTTTCAAGAGGATCAATCAATTATGTGTTGTGGTATTTCTACCTATTGAAGTTATCCATCCACGCTATGTTAGGATCATTTATTCTGAAGTTTAGCAATTATTTAATATTATGCGCTCAAAAAACGAAATCTGCTTAATATGTTTATGGTGTACTGAAAAGACTCCATCTAGTAAATGAATTGCTGAACTTCCAAATGTATTAGAAGCGAAATAAAAAGTCATAAACACGTTCATATTCATCAACACGCAAGATTAAACGTGTTTTAACTAATTGTTATAATGTAATCCGCGTGGTGGATTTTCTCGTCGGTTCTGCGAGAAGTGTATTGAACTTGTTCCAGCGCCTACCAAAATGTTCATACGATAAACACGTACCTACCTATTTACCCGTAAAAAATTTGTCATCCGCAACCGAGAATTTTTTTAAATATCCATTCTAATCCTAGTCGACCAATAACAAAATTCCGCTGTCATATTATATTGAATTTTACTATACAGAAATGTTAAACCGAAATGTCGTGAGCATCAAGGATACCTTAAAAAATCCGTAATGAAAACTCGGGAATAAAACACAAGAATTACATTCTTTAGTCAGGGGCATTTCAGGCGACCGTTTTAGGGGCGGTAATGAGATCCCCCTACTTATGTATCGGAAGTGAATCCAAAAAAAACAAGGCAAAGTTAAATAGGGTGAATACCGGTACTTCTGTTCGAAAGGATTTTTTAAATCTATTTTCGAGAGTAATTATAAGAAATACACAAGAGTTTTTTTCAATTTAAAATTTAATTTTATTTCATGCTTAAACTTCATATATTACTAGTAGACACTAGTAGACAATAGCTGTATTTTCCTAAAAATTATTACAGTTGTAAGATTTTGGCAATGCAATATAGCACGTGCGGTTTTGAGTTTCAACCTGAAATTATTATTCCGACTTTTTTATTTTCTTTGATATTTTGTAGATAAACGTGATTAAATTCAGTTCAGTGGGCTATGATTGATTACACAACTTATAGTTTTAATTTCTAGATAGGTTTTGGCCGAATTCATTACTCTTCCTAGGTTAAGTTAATTATTAATAATTTACTTATGCTAAGGTGATTATTCGAGACTTAGTTTACGATTGTTGTATAAAGGTACCTAGCGTTATTAATTATTAATTCATGACATGAATGACACTGTCATACCATTGTTTTGTTTTGGTTGTCTGTACCGTACTACACCATCCATACCATACTGTATTCAGCACCCTACTGTATCATACCAAATCGTAATCATTCGTTCGTTTAATCCCATTTAATCACCTACCACGTTCGTAGTCCGTACCGTACCCCCGTACCGCCTTATTATATTCATCACCGTACCATATCAAATCGTTTCATTCTCTTTCACATTCATACACTAATGATCACAAACGGTACTACATCGTATAACAGAATTTTATATCGATTGAACGAGTGGAAGTAGCTTAGAATCCCTCAAAAATTCATCCTCATTTCTCTTTCCTGCTCCATCATCAGACCCTGATCACCATCTATTTATAACATATTCATTGAGACCATTCCAATGAGCCCAAACATGATATATCTGCTGTGAGTTGGTGAGGAGTTGGTTATACCATATAGAAGATAAACAGTTGTAACAAAAGAATACCTACGGTAAGAACTACTAAATAGACGTATTATAGATGTCTGTAACACAACATTAGGTATGATTCAAAAGGTCTAGGGTTTCGTTTCTCAAAATATTATACTATAAGGGCTCTAATGGAAGGGCCAGAGATTGCATCAATACGGGTAAAGTTTTTGAGGCAATGTGTGAATAATGCTGCATAGTCCCTTAGATGTGATTTTCCTTGATGGAACATGGAGTTTTTCAACATGGAAATAATACATTGTAAACCTGGCATGACGATGCTGTAAAATATGTGCGAACAAAAGTAGCTCAGAAGGCAAACGATATATAATTGTTCATGCTGGAAATAAAGATGGATTTATTGATGGTGCCGGTCTTATATTCTTAAATAAAAACAAAAGTGCTGATTACCATGATAATATCAATTCGGAATTATTCGAAGTAGATGGCAGAACAATTGTTACCGAAAAAGCATCATTCATTATCATGGATAATGCAAGGTATCATTCAAGACTTCTGGAAAAATTCCAAATTCCCAGTAGACCAAAGATGAAATTATACAACGGCTGCAAACTAAAAATATACGCATTCCTCAGTGAGCCTTCAAATGTGAACTGTTAGAGATTGTGCAGCATTTTAAGCCTAAAAAAATAGCATATGCGACTGATAAATTAGTTTATAAAATGGGTCATACCACTGCCAGTTTAATGCGATTGATCTAATATGGGCACAATGCAAAATATTTTATAACAATAATATAAGAGAAAAGTGCTACAGTGACGAGGCTGTATTGAATACATGGGAAGAAACATTGATTAAAGTTACTACGCAAAATTGGGTAGATTGTATTGAACACACTGAAAATCTTATTAGTAGAAATTGGTAACGAGAAAAAATGTTCGATTATTAAATATTACCCATTATAATTAATCTAAATAAAGATTCATCGTGCGAAGAAGAAAATTATTCTTTAGAATACATTGCAGCTTATATCACGTGACCTCATATTTGGCGAAAATTGAAAAAAAAGTTTTCTGTGGGGCCGAAAAATGGGTCAAATTGACAAGATATCAAAAAAAATTACTGAGAAAATGTGTTTGGAATCCAACGAGGACCACATGTACCAGATTGAACAAAAAAAACTAAAATACCATTTTAATCCTCCACCCTGACTAAGAAACATTATACATTCTTGTTTTATCTGGAAACAGCTTCAATAAACTAAATCACATAAGTTTGGGTCAAAACTAATCAAATATTTGTGGAATAGACATTTTGCCGAAGATTAATTATGAAAACTCGATTTAGTCTTGTCACTAGGTGTAGTCATGCCCTGTATATTGATGCACATGAGTTTTTCAATATTCTCAACCCGTAAAAAAAATTAAAACCAACCAGTATTAATTAAAACTTAATAATACATTATTTATCCTAATTGAATTTAGTATTGTTTAGGTGAATGTGGAAAAATAAAAAAAACTCAATAAACAAATTTTCAATAGTGAAATGTTTTCCAGAACAATTCTATGTTCACTAGAATTGTTCTGGAAAACATTTCACGGCGAACATTTTTCAACATTCTTCTGTTGATCAGTGCTGCACAATTCCTCATACAAATTTTTAAATGTTCTACATTTCGAAATGGACGTTGTTTATAAACATTGCTTTTCAGGTAACCCCATAACAATAAATCACACGGTGTTAGGTCTGGAGACCTATCAGGCCAAGGATTACCTGAATATCGACCTATCCACTGCTCACCAAACTCATTGTTCAATCACATCCCCACTTAAATGGATAGAAGCCCCATCTTGTT
>JAFIRS010007537.1:0-24175 GCA_018342105.1 Gonioctena quinquepunctata | reverse complement strand
GAATCAACAACAGAAAGATTTCGATTTGTTGCGTTTTCAAATCGTAGCTCCATCTCTAATACACGCTATTCAAACTCCACTTAATAGTTAAGAATGATACACTTCACACAATATTCCACTTCAAACAGGTAACAGCACTTGAAACTTCAGGATGTTATGAACATAAACATAGGTTAGACAAGTTTGAAGGTTACGAACACCAACTATCCGAGTAATGATTCCAGCGTTGCCAAGCACTATTCATAATATTCCTTTACAATGTGAGCAGGCCGAAAAATTAATGCTATAGCACTCAGTATATATATATATATATATATATATATATATATATATATATATATCCACGTGTTTATACACAGCATAAAGTTGATAGCCCACTCAGCCTCCGCCTCTTTCTCAGGCTAGTTAGCCTCCTCTGTATATGTTACATACGTTTTTTGGGTGTTTATGTAACTTTGCCTCCTTCCGAAGCTATTGTGTATTTACTGGGCCTCCTGACAGTGTTGCCAATTTTTCAGTCAATACAAAATCATTATTGTCATTTATGTCTCATTACAGATAATGTAATGTGTTTGATGTTCATATTCCATTCCACAGTATGATAACAAATCACGCGGCTTGTTGAAAAGTTCATCCGGTAGTCGAATGTTTGCTTCATACTCCGAAATGAAATTTATTTCAGTAGTATCGTACAACGAGAATATATAATCTACCTTCGATTAATTCTGAAAATATTCAAGGAATAGTTGCTTACAAAAGTCCCTAAAAATTATACTAGACAATAAGTATTCCATGATGAAATATTGGGTATATTTTTTGCTCATTAGTCTTCATTAATAGTTGAAATTCCAGATTCAAATACCACCGTGGTAAGAGTGGTCAACCGTAGTGAAAGATCGTGAACTTTCACTACGGTTGACCACTCTTATTTTAATTTTTATCGAAATTTACCAAAAATCCAGTTCATTCAGTAAAATACCAGTAGAGTTCTTGAAACTGACAGATCCGAAGCTCTATACTGGTCAGTGTTTTTGCCGGTCTTTGGTCACTTAACTGGTAAAAGAAAGGGCAAACTTAAGTACTATCAAAAGACATAGGTGATGGAAATTTTAAATAATAAATTCAATTGGGGATTCGCAGGATAATTAGAAAAATATTGCCAAAAGCCTTCTTTTGATGGCTTACTGTTCATTCTATCCCTCCTACAAGAATACTTAATGACAAAAAGAACATGAGATGTGCAGAAGGAATATTTCTAGTTGTTCAGATTGTATAATAAATATTGATGTCAATGAAATTTAAAAAAAAACATTAGAATGTTATATCATATTTGTAAATAATAAAAATTGTTGACTCTTAACACCGGTATAGGAAGTAATCAACTTTTAGTTCCACTGTTGACTTGAAATTACATTTCTAAAACTTATTTTGGAATTTATACTTTTAACACTTGCGCGCAATAACATAGTGAACAGTTATATTTATGTGTTGCATTGTTCATTTAGTTAACAATTAGCTATAAATAAACTTCGATGGGCGTTAATTTTTTTTTGAGTGTTCCAAAAAATTACAAAAACAACCATTTTAACAACAGACTGTTCACACTTTTTTTTTAAATTTTTTCTAGAAAATTCTATTGAAATTACAAGCAAATTTTTCTGATTAGTTTGTTGTTTATAATTGTTTCTGTTGTTTTTGAACCATTAGAAAAATATAATGCCAATCAAAGTTTGTTCACCACTGATTGTTAAAATAAGTAAATAAACCATTACGTCTTTAATAAAAAAAAATAAAAAAAGTTATTAGGTTGAGAATAACCAATTATGAACTTCAAAGAAGAAATTGATTCTTCATATATTATCCAAATAATAAAAAAAAATTGCTTATAAATAATAAAAAAAATTAGGAATTTTTAATCATGATAAACTTTTAGCAACCGAATACAAACAAATAATTTTGGAAAATACTCAACTTATCCATTTGTTTATAAATACTGTATAAACAAATTTCCCAAAAAGCGTTATGAAATGCCTGACAACATTAAACTGATAATAATGTGAAATATAAATAAAATGAATTAACAATGTGTACACGATTTCTCATATTTTGTTATCTTTAGAAATTTATAATTTACAAACTAATCAACTTTTGAACAATTTTATTGCGTGATATTATTGAGTACACATGTAAAATGTGCTTCAGGAAGCAAGAAAATCATGGAGTTATTCTGTGAACAGTTATTCGGTTTTCAATAAAATTGGCGGTTCCAAAAAAAAAAACAACGCAAATAACAATAGCCTTAAATTATCAAAATTGAATGAAAAAAAAATATCCCAACGAAATTACATTATTTCAAAGATACATAATACAATAATTTTTTGTTTTTTTTCATTATATTTAATAATATAATGTGCATTGCTCTGTCGAGAGGTGATGTAGTTCTGCCGTAATGCACACGTGGAGCCCTGTTTTAATTAATCGTTGAATTAAAATTATAAATAACTGGGATAGAGTTCCGCGAGTAACATTATCATAGGAAATTTCTCCTCCCTTTTAATTTTCCTGATAATCGATAGTTTTTGAGTTTTTGCCAAAAAGCTAGGGCTGTTTTCATTTTTGTTTTTTGTTGAAAAAAATCGAAAAATACATCTTCCTCAGAAGGTCATCCCGAATCGATTGAGTTTGGTACACGAACTTTTCCTAAACAACATATGTTATATAAGGAAAAAAAATGATTATCCCATAGCGCATGGTTTGGAAAATATTTGTATTTGTGGAAATATTGTTTTAGGATTCAAGAAAAAGCTCTGTTATCAGTCCTTCGTCACAAAATATATTGATATAACTTATCATTTCATTATGAAAAAAAACAGACACTTTTTCTCGATACCTACTTTCAATTTCGAAAATATGTTTTTAATGGTACACCAGTTTATTTGCATATATTTTTCCTTGGTTTTCCTCCAAGGAGAATGAAATATATTGTTATTATGAATACATTGAGCATAATGATTTTCATTCAATTTCATTATTTCTTATTCTTTCAAATCCTCAATACCTCAGTGAATAATTTTCTTCGGTAATATAAAAACATAATTTTGAGTAGTTTTCAAGATCTGTGAAAGAAGAATGTTCCTCTTCCATCCGGTTTTCTGTACCACTTAGAACTCTCACTTATAAGGTTCTCTTCCTAAAATATATAATTGCTATTGTAATATTATTCTCAACTAGCTATTTTTCCCTATGTTTTGATTTTTGTGGTTCCATCTAGCTTATGGCTGAGGCTTTGTCCGCTTTCTGTTATACCGTTTCCCATTATCCCGCTATTCCGTGATTTTGTTTCCCGTTATCTCGTTTGGGTGGCATAATTGATTGTGACGACTATTACAAATTCACCAATTCCATTTCACCCCTGTAGGTATGGCATTTTCAATGAGAGAGCCAACACACCAATTTTCATTATTTTAACTTAAAAACTTACGGAACCCCAATAAACATTTTCAGCCCTCATTTCACCCCTTTAGTAGTTGAATTTCTAAAAACACTGGAAAATGTATGTCTTCATATGTAACAAAGACCTCAAATATCCATTTTTCCCCAAAATTTCCCCCTTTTGACCCCTTTATTATATTATTATTTTTATTGCTGAAGACACTGAAATACATTTTTTTTTTATTTGTTACAGAGGCTTCAAACACCAATTTTTATGAACCCAATTCGAAAATTAATTTATCTCTGTTAAACTTCCGAACCCCATTAAACAGTTTCACCCCTTCAGAGGTTGAATTTCCAATAATCTCAAAATACGTGTTTCGTTATTCGAAAAGAAAAGGCCAAATACCAGTTTCCATGACTCTAACTTCAAAACTAGGGGTATTTTGATTTTCACCCCTGGTTACTCATGTCATCATAGGAATACGGTATCAAAATTTCAGCTCTTTGTGTTCAGTGGTTTGGTCTGGGCGTTGATCGTAAGTTAGTGAATCAGTCAGTCAGGACATTCAATTAAATATGTTGAGATTATTTCAATTCATTAGTGCGTCTCTATGTTCTATTGACAATTTTTTTTGGTATATTTCTAAAACAATCGGCTACTGATTTTACAACGAAACTTGTGTCACACACCCAAAAAATTCCATCCTTTCTGTACATTTGAACAGTAACATTTTCTGATTAAAATTGAATTAATTTGAGTCGTTTTCCTGAAAATTTTTCATGATTCATCTGTAATCTTGAACCTTGGAATACCCCAGATTCCTACATTCAGTTAATTATCAATACATTTTAAGCAACCACATTCAGTAACTTTCGTGGTACATAAATAACCGAAACTGAATAATTCAAATCAAATACAAGAAATATCACGAGAATATAGATTTTCTGGTTCACAAAATTTTCAACTCACAAAATAATATATTTGAGTGAGGATTCTATATGAAGATTGTTTTCATTCGATGAAAGAAACAAGTTAATATTTCTCTTGCTTGAGACGATAGCGAAAGTTTGGTGGCATTTTGTTGAATCTTTCATGGGAAATAGTTTGAGTGATTTGTGTATAACATTGAGAAGTACCTTTATCTACTCCTATTGAATTATATATTGATTATTCAACTGCTTTTGAGCAATCAATAGTATCTATAAACAAACAACGTGAATTATAATAACCCACTACTATAACGCACTATAATAAATCGGAAATGATTCTTGGAATTATCTACGAACCGAATATCAAGGTGGCTCTGTTCTTCTTTACAAGCCGTTTGGCCGAAAGGGAACAGTCCATTATTGTTATTGAGGGGAGTGATGTCACTTGAATAATTTTGACGTTTTCAAATCAAGTTAATACCTAATTATACTGAATTTTGTGCTGAAAGAAAAAGATGAATTCAGATAGTGAAGATGAATTATTATGTACACCTCCAGAAATAAGACAAATAGCTAATGTTACTATACAGAATTTATTGCCCGAAAAATCCCAAAACAAATATAAAGGTGTATACAAAAATTTTCAAGATTGGTGTAGCAGCAAGAACATTAAGTCATCGTTCACAGAAAATGTACTTTTGGCATATTTCAGTGAATTCGGCACAAAATATAAAGCATCGTCCCTATGGACTTTCTACTTCATGCTAAGAAGCACACACAACATGAATAATGGAATCAATATACAAAATTATTTGAAACTACGCTCGTTTCTCAAACGTCAATCAGAGAAACATGTAGCTGAAAACGCAAAAACTTTTAGGCCAGAACAACTTGATAATTTCATAAATGAAGCTTCTGATGAGAAATATCTGGCGACAAATGTGGTAGATCTCACAATATTCAATCGTTTCTATCATCCAGTCAATTACATAATTTATTTTAGGTTGCTTCAATAATGGGCATTATGGGTGCTTGTCGTGTAGCAGAATGTCGTGTAGCAGAATGCAAATTACAGATTTAGAAGATCATGGTTCTATTTTTATGGTCAGTGTACCAAATACAAAACCAAAAATTGCCAGAAAATTCACTGTTACGGGAAATTTTTATACCATAGTTAAGAAATATTTGAATCTTCGTCCTACTGATATATCGCAAACGATATTATTCTTCAAATTTCAAAATGGAAAATATCACTCGCACAGAATTGGCATTAATACATTTGGATCAATGGGGAAAGACATTGCTACATTTTTTAAATGACCACACTGTAATCCATATACAGGGCATTGTTTTCGCCGCTCTTCGGCAACTTCATTAGTAGATGCTGGAGGGGATATAACGGCACTAAAACGCCATGGCGGTTGGCGATCAACTACTATGGCTGAGGGGTACGTTGATGATTCCGAAAAGAATAAGACAGGTACTGCAAGTAAAATATACAGTTCTATAACACCTCAACCAGTTAGTACATCAACAACATATATGCAGCAAACCCAAAATGAAACAATAAACTTGCATAATTCATTCCCACATATTCAGTTTACTGGTTGTTCAAACTTTACAGTTAATTTTATCAATAAAGAAAAATTATAGTTCCAATTAAAAAATTTATGGCATTGTTATAGGTAACTATCAAGATTTGTGAATAAAGTTCTTTCTCTGTACTTGTATCTTAGTATTTATCGTTATAGTTGTAGATAAAGTATAGTATTCAACTTGCGGTAATGGTCATAACTCATTCGATGAATTACAACACTCGCCTGCGGCTCGTGCTGCAAACTTCATCTGCGTGAGTTATGACCTACATTACCGCTCCTTAAATAATATACTATTTTCGATTTGGCGAAATATCGCAATATTTCAGTGGACTCCCGATCAAATCTTGACGGAATCGGAGTAATATGAATGGCGGAATCGAAGAGAAAAAGTACTTACCAGGCTCATTCTCAAATATTTAGGAGGCAATTGCAGTCTCCACAATTTTTTTCGTTCGTGCGCGGAAAAAATACATATTTCTTGATGACAATCTAAAACGAATGATATTAGTGTGCATCCCCTGTGTTGCCAAATTGGGGGAAGCACAGTGACCTTCGAAATTATACGTTTCAAACACTATAACATAAACAAAGTATATAAGCAGCGCACTTCAGCGGCGAGGGTCTGCACTAAATTTTAAATGGCTATCGAAAATCGGGCAACTTGGACTCCCCCATATTTTTGTGGCAAAGTGTTTGTTACTATGTTACATGTCGTATGAGACATTTTTCAAAGGGTGGTTACCAGGCGTCCGTATATCGGAGGCTCGGTGACATCGGAGTCTCAGTGAACCCCAAAATTAACAAGGCCGGAGGCCCACTTATACCCTTCATATATATATATATATATATATATATATATATATATATATATATATATATATATATATATATATATATATTTATATATATATATATATATATAAATATATATATATATATATATATATATATATCTATATTACACAAGAATTACTGAATTAATAACAGCTATCAAATACGAAGATTTCATTTCAATATGACACATGCTGACACAATATCTGTTTTATTCATGGGATGGAACAGAATAACATTTCCTCGGGAGTTCCGTAAAAAAATGACACTGGCTACTCAGAAAAATGCCAAATCAGTGGACTCATGCCGTCAAAAGAAGCGGCATTCACGCTGTGTTTGAATGTCTCACTAAATTTGAGGATTTTAGAGCAGAGGTTATTCAAATTTCACATAATATCTTCTACACAAAACCATGCATACAAAACATTTCATCACATTTCAACTTCAAGCACATATGGAGCAAATTTACGAGTTTGTGATCTCGCCCATTGTTTTAGTCGAATTTTAATTTTTTTTTCAGTGTGACACTTCGAAATCAGAAATCATTACCTGTTATGGGGTACTATGGAAAAGCGTTATCGTATTTCATCACTATTTATAATCCAACATATGAGTTTCATTTATTTTTTGCACTGGTTCGAATTTCAATGGGTTATCAAATTATTATAAAACAATGTATGTACAATTGAAAGTAATTAGCGGTACTGAAACATGATACATAGTTCGATTTCCCATTTTCATCCCACACCAGTGGTAGGAACTGTCAAGTGATAATTTTTTAGAAAAATAAGATTTTTGACACTCTAAATTTTATATGATTTCAGTCAACATTCTAGAATTTAGTATTTGGTTTCTTAGCTGTCAAATATTCACTCTACTCATTATTCTCAAGCTGTGTGGCTCCCAAATTTGAAAAAAAAATTTTACTAATTCAAATTGTTTCTGAAACTTGTTGTATCTTTCTGTTTTTCAATTTTCATTTTGAACATCATTACTGAAACTCAATCAACGAACTCATAGTGCTCACCGGCGAACAAATGCCGTCTGGACCATTTGGCATTGCATGAAAAGGTAGGTTATGAGTTCACCAAAGCCAAACCTCTGTGATTGTCCGGGGTGTTTGAGGGGCCACCCTTATGCGACATACTCAGCGAGTAAAATGGTAGACCAAAATGTAGAGATTGTGTTCGAGTCAAAGATACTATTAATAATATTGAAGTTGAATATATAACTCAAATATGTGGTGAATTTTCTAAAAACTCATATGTTATACCATCGAAACCAGGAGAGTTGCCGGTATGAACCTCAGTAGAAGAATGAGGCAAATCAAGACGTGGATGTCTAACATCAACAAAGTATACCAAGTAAGTTATTCCAGGTGGGTATATGTTTCCATGAAAGTTTTTCCAAACTTGCACGGATACTTTTTTCGGGTTGGGGTACCCACATATTTATGTTAAACTACGTTCCCCATAATTCAGTCTTTTAATTGCAGAAAAAAAAACAATGAATTAAAGAAAACTTCATTAAAAAATATTCAGGCACAAACAAGCATCCTCTCACATGAATGGAGCTGAAATCTACTTGATTTAGAAATATATCACGAGCAGTTTTCTTTCAATGATGCTTTGTACACATTCTGGTCGCGTAATCACTACGGAGGCACCGAGCTGAGGTGTGATTATGGTGTCATCTGCTATCTAACTTTTTCGCTATTTCAAACCTGTTCGAACCATATCTATACACTTCGATTATTGATACTTCTTTCTTTTCGATAATGCGTTGGACTCAGGTTCACATATTAACAGGAATTGATTCACACACGCTGGAACCACATCTAAGAGCCAAGGCCGATTAGTGCAGCAATATGCACTATGAAGATTGCAAAAGAGTGATCGTGAAACGAAACGCATTCGCACTTGCCATGCTCAGAATGACTTGACAACACGCAATGGATGGGTGGTTAACTCTTTCTCCTTCTGTGGTGGGCTGGTTTCGGAGAACCCGTGCACGTAGGCCTCTTCACTTGGGTACATTCCGCGCCCACGTGATCTGAGAATCAGCTGGGCATGCCTTTTTCTCTGATGAAAGCCAGCTGTTTCCACAGCTGAATCTCTTTGAGATCTTCTGGGTTCAGAATTATGCTTTCCAGGTTGATCCCCCTCTGGTACACCAAAGCGAAGCACTCGGTAAGGATATGCGACGATGTCTCGTCATCTTCCAGGCATCATCTGCATATGGGTTCATCTGTGAACCCGATGAGTTCCATGTGCCTGTTGAGGTTATTGTGTCTCGTTGAGAGCCCAGTCACAGTCCAGATATCCCGTCTGTTGAGTGCAGGATCCCTTTCGACAATTTTCTTGAATGCCTCTTCATTTGGAGCTTTGATCGTTTCATGCATGGTGCCTCCTGCCATGTTTTGATCAACTTCTTCCGCAGCAGTTGTAGCGTTAAGTTCGTTACCCTGTAGTTTGGGGAAACCAGGATTGAACAATCGCTTCGCAACCTGAAGAACATCTCAATGCAGCATTGGTTGCCTACGCTCCGAATAAATTTGAATAATGATGATTGCTTGGCTTAGTTGTTAGCGAAATTCAGTGAGCCTGTGCTGTCTGAATAGTTTAAGTATATGTCTTTTGATTTTCTTCGAGTAGTTCTACTGCGTGTTTCCGACCTGAGTTGAATCATATGTCAAACTCCAATTTCTCTTACGTTGTTCCTGTTTCGGAGCCAAGATACGGCGTGTCATAGTTGCCAAGTTTCAGTCCGGTGATTCCTGCACTGAATCGGTTTCCCTGCTATTTCATTGGCTGGCAGTGCACATGAGAAGAGAAAAATGGAGGTCCGTCCATGGAGGCAGAGAGTGGTTTGGTGCCCGAGGATCTCTAAAAAGGATATGTAGTGGCGGTGCTACTCGGGAAAAGGGACTATCAAGTTTTTGATTCTGAATTGTAGAATACCCTTCCGAACTCAGTAGATGCCAGAACCCGTTTGAAATGGAATATTTTTCGGGATATATATTTTGAATTAGCCCTGGAACTTCCAGTATTTCCATTTTTTGTACCACGAGGCACCGGCTCCTAATTTTTTCCGAAGCCCTCAGTCGGGGTGAGTTGACAGGAATATCAACTGGAAGAAATATGCGCTTGATGATGTTTTGTAAATTCATTATCAGTTTGGAAGTCATTTTTGTTTTTGGTTTCAGGGTTGTAGGAGTAGACTACGGATTTTCACATTTTTCTGTGAGGAGTTTTGATGTACCTTCATATCCTTTAGGAGTTATATGTCCAATGGGATCGTAGCCATCGTCCTTTGGTTCCTTCACGTTTTTAAACTGACGCGTTCATCCCTCGGGGTACGTCCAGCGTTTGACACCCCCTCCGCCACCATTCAAAAATATCGCCCACCACTGTTGAGAAAAAACAGCGGAATTACCTAACGTGCCACATCGGAGAGAAGTTCATACACAAGGCCAGAATTTTTTATTATTTTCTATGGAATTGGGAAACTCTGTGACATTTTCATTTTTTTATTTCTTTTCGAATTGTTATGACGCTTTTTACAACATTTCGACATCTACCAACGGCGGTGTAATAACATTTTTGTTGTAAGTGGCATTCGAATATATTTTTTATATACATAGTTTTTTATTTATACTTTGGCTCAAATTACCAGTTTAATTAACACTCTTAGTATTATAACCTATTCGGTTTCTCAACTTTTCGAATAGCTTGTTTTTCGTTATTACAGAGTTGAGTGGCGCCCAGCAGTAAACAAAATCTTTTTCATGTCGATTGTGTTGATTTGATTTCAAAATTCAAACGAACGAACCCATAGTGCTCTCTGGCTAACAGCCGCCGTTCGCATTATTATGTGTGGGATTATTGAATTGCAAATAGTTTGCCTCACAGTCCCTCCGTGTTTGGGATGGACATGCTGTTGGGTATTTCCAAGATTTGCTAGTCTTTGTAATTTATCTAGTTCATTTCTTGACTTGCTTTTTGTGGTGCCGGTCCACCAAACGATGGCGAATAATCTGGTTAACTCTTGAGAAATAATTTATTCATGTCAAATAGCTTTCAATATTTTTCTACCAATAAATTCGAATCAAAATTCAATAATACCATTTCGGAAAATTTGGCAATAACGGATGAGTTTGTGACAAAATATAGATTGTTTCAGCAACATAATGAAGTTTGTATTAAAGATATTAGCTTGTAACAAACACTTATTTGTCAATGACATATTTACACACGACAAGATTATAGTTAACTAGATTTATTGAAAACAAGAAAAGGGCAGTAATATTCAACAAATTATAGTATCAGTAGTAGTAGTAGTAGTGGTATTTATTCAACTGATTTCTATACATTCCTGCATAATTTTAGCAAGTCAAAAATATAAAAAGAAAAAATCTATAAATATGTAAAACACATCAAAAGTAAAAATGAGTTGAACAAAATTCACATTAATAAGATTGGAACAGAAGTCCAACTAATGCAACATACATATACCATTCACACATATAAAATCTGAGATGTGTTAGCAGGAATAATCACATGAACTTGTACTCGTAGGAACCAGTAAGATTAGTTTACTTCAGTCAACGAATTCAGAGTTATGGGGAATTTGAAATTGCGAAACTTTGAAGTGGAATGAAAACAGTGAGTTTGAAGAAAATATTTCATTCTACTCTTGAAAAAATTCTGAGGAAGATATTTGAAGTATTCTGGAAGTTTATTATGAAGGTCAAGGTCCAACGAATTCTCCCTAGATTTATTCAACCTAAATCGTTGACATCCAAGTAGATTTCCAGATCTTGGCTTTTTTTCATAGGATGGGAGCTTCAGTAGAATGTGACGATACCCCCCATAAAATTATCGAGTGGCATATATGCGGATGAAACAATGAAAAATAAGCAATTTTGAGAGCTGTGGAGCCTAAGCATTTGTTTAAGTCTTCCGAGCATGAAAAATACACTCGATAATTTCCTACATAAATAATGTATGTGACTGACCCAGGACAAATTGTCATCGCATATACTCTAATAATTCCACTACTAAACCCTGTGTAACATCTGTATGTGAGGAGATGGTTGAAGATTGTGTCTTGGCTTGATTCAGATTCGATTTATTCGCTTTGCTTCAGTTTCACTGTCCATGGCTAGGTGTTTGAGAGAGTTGATATTCTTGGCACAGTTTTTTATTGTTGAGTTGTCAGCGAATAAGACAGATCTATTAGGCAATAGAAAGTGATGAAAATCGTTGATGTAGAAACAGACCCTTGAAGTACACCGTTTCCAATAAGACTTGGGTCAGATATAATACCGTCGATGAAAACAACTTGTTTGCTTTGAGATAGGTATGACTCGAACAGTTTCAGTAGAATACCTCTTATACCATAGTGATTGAGTTTGTTAATCAGTATCTCATGGGATACACAGTCAAACGCCTTGGTTAGATCGCACAACGTAAAACAAGTATGCTTACCCTCCTCAAGACCTTCAACTGCGTCCGTAATAACTTGCAACAGCGCTTTCGTTGTTGAGCTGCCACTGCGGAACCCAAATTGTGCATTGTCGAATACTGAATTGTTTTCGAAGTATTTGTATAGCCGATGTTTTAGGATTATTTCAATTACTTTTGAGGGCAAATTCTCTAAACAGTCTGCCTTCCTTTTTTTCAGTAAAGGTAAAACTTTAGAAATTCTGAAAGAGCACGGAAATACACCAGAACTGAAGCAATAATTGATGATGATTGTGAGAAGAGGGGTAATCAGGTCAGCGTTTTCTTTGAATATCATGCTGTTGAGTTCATAGATATCTGTAGCTGATGAATTCTTCAGGGATGTGATTGCATTAAATACTTCGTTTTCATCAACTGGCTCGAGAAAAAAAGAACAGCTAGGTGTTGGTTAATTCTCCCTGAGAACCATGGGATTGTGAGTTGAATCCGGAAGAACGGATATAATGTCTTTAGCAATGATGCAGAAATATTGATTGAAGGCAGTGGGTGTCAAACTCTGGTCAATTTCTGTAATACCATGATCTTTGCTCCTCTCAAAATTTATCAGTTTCCAGGCATCTTTCGAAAAATTGGTTGAGTTTGATAAAAATGATTCATATGATTTCTTCTTGGCCGTGGTTAACGCAGAAGAGTATTGTTTCTTCATAGTTTTAAGAAATGTCAGGTCTTCAGGACACTTTGTTACCACACATACCGTTTCAACTGCAGATAAGGTTTCCCTCATAGATCTCAAATTATCATTGAACCATGTTACCGGTGGCCTAGATTTCACGAGATATTTTCGTAATGGAATTTTTTTCTTTGAGAAGGTTGGTAATTGTGTCAATGAAATTGTCGGCCAAATAGCTAACATCACTCGGTACCTCAAAAAAGGACCAGTCAGCCATTTTCAGGCCATTGCGAAAGGACATCTAATTTTTTTGACCGAGAAATCTTCTGGAGGTGGCGTTAAAAAAAGGCCTCTGTGTATTGTTGGAGATATATACTTGTCCAAGATGGTCTGAGAGACAGGGTTCTGTAATTTCCACTGTGAATTCATTAGTGGAAAGGTTTGCGAAAATGTTGTCCATACAAGTTGCTGATGTTGAAGTGATTCTGGTATTCTGTTTTGAAGTTATCATGAGCCCGAAGGATCCTAACACGTTCTTCAAGTCGTTTAAATGCTGTTTCGAAATTAAATTTTTTATTGAAGTCACCTGCTATCACACACTGTTTATCATGACGTGAGATTTCATTCAAAATTATCAAAATCACTCAAAAATAATTAAAAGTCTCCCAAACAGGACCTGTTTACAGCGATATATATTGTATTGTTAGATTCAATACCACAAAACTCAGAGTGTATTTCACTACAGAACTCACTGACATGTAACTGATTATATATTTGCCCACGCTTTGCAAATATAGCAACTCCCCCATAGAAGTGCTGTTTTCTACAGAATTGAGTAGTTAGATGATAGTTAATTATTTTGATCTTAGCTAGGTCTGCATCATTCAGCCAGTGCTCGAAAATGCAGACAATGTTGTGCCAAACATCTTCAAGATAGCATGATAATTGAATGATTTTGTTGGAAACACTCTGAATGTTGATATGAAACAAACTGACCTTATAACAATCATCAATGTAGTTGGATGTGAAGGCTGAATCGGTAATTTTGTAAGATACGTTGTTATCTAGCAAACTTCTGAAAAAGAGTCCGGTTGAACTTCGTCATTCTTCTGCATGTCTGCGTCCTCCCAATCTGAAGTCAAATCGCCCAAATGTAATTTTTTTTGACCAGAAATTGGATTCATACACTCTCTGCTGTAGTTGGGGCTCAACACCCACTATGGAATATTGGTTGTCCCTACGGGTACTATTAGTATCTAGTTTTTTGACTGAACAGTTATCTGAGTTTGTCTGTTTCATCAAATAACTTTTGATGTGCTCTGATGTTACACTATCAAGGACTTTTGGGATGAACAATCATATTCCTTTGTTTTTGTTCACTCTTCCATCAAAACCACAACCAACTTTTTGTACTTTATTCTGTTTTTTGTTCTCTTCTTCGTCGATCTTCGTTCCTACGGTCGTGTTCGTATTGGTTGAAGAAGAAGTTTACTGTCTATTCTTGTTTTCTACCAAAGTCCACTTTGGATCATTGACATTTTTATATTTGTCTGGACTGGTAAGAGCGGAGTTTCTTCGTCGCTAGATATATGGATAGTTCGTTCAGTTCACCATATGAAGCGGCTTTGAGTTCATTGTAGCTGAGTTGTTTTCTTCCCTCATCTTTCGAAATGCAGTCGGTATTTTTGTTTTTATTATTGGTGGTGGAACTTTTCACAATCGTTCTTGGAATTGCTCCCGTGCTGCTGAGGCTAACTTGGTTGCAATTTTGAGTTACCACTGTCCCCTTTCCGTCTGCACTCGAATGAAGCCATTCATTAACAACAATATGAAGTTTCTGTTTGTGTATAGATGTACATAAAAGAATTGGAATTCACCATGTACTTTTGAGAGTTGGGGTGACCACACAGTTATGTAAGACCACGTTCCCCAGAATTCAAATAGATTCTGAAATGCAGAAAAAGGATCAATGAAACAAGGATTCTCTAACATAAATTCATCTGATACCAACCTACTCGATTCATGAATATACCACAAGCAGTTTTCTTTGAAACATGAGTTGCACACATTCTGGTCACGTGAGCACAACAAGGATACCGCGCTGAGGTTATTGGAAAAGTGTTCAACAGTCAACCAAAATTCCTAGGGATTAGATGAATTCGACAGTTTAGAAATAATTTCCGATTGAAACTTTTTTTTAACCTTCATAATACTCGCTTTTGAGTGCGATATAGGCTGTTTCTGAGGCAACAGAAAATTTCTTAAGTTCACAGTGCCATTTTTTTTTTAGCAACAGTGCAGTCTGAGTCAAAACACGGTTTGTGAGTAAGATGATGATGATTCGGAAAGTTTTTTCCATATGAACCATGCCCAAATCCATAGCTGTGTCACGTATAGCGGAAAAATGATCATCGAATGATTCATTGGGGTCAGAAATGAAGTATGTTTTATTTGAATGATACATTTTGAGCTCATAACTCAGGAATATATAGTCCTTCCAGACAACCGAGTATGATGAATTGACCGAATTGCTGTGAGAACTAGGAGAGTGGATGCGCATAACGTTATTATTATAATTAATGTAATTGATTGATAGATTTATGGGAAAATCAGATTGAAAATTGTTATCACCAACAAATATTTGAAGAAAGAACCAAGTCATTCACCCAGACCATGTCCACATCTCTCTTGGGCAGTTTACCCACATATGTATATTTGCCAGGTATATCCAGTGAGGTATGTCCATTCGTAACTGGAAAGGAGTTATTGACCATAAAATCAATAAGTTGACGACCTCTAGTGTTCAATAATCTTCGATTTTATCAAAGGGGTTGACTCCAATATCCAAAATTCCACAATTGAAATATCCAGCAATTACAATCATAGTGTTACTATATTTCTAGAGGAGATCTGATATTAGGGTTTGGACAACATCGAGGATAGATGCCAATTCTAGAGAATGTTTGAAATATGAGTGACAAACGATACATTTATAATCTGTGTTGGAAAATGAGCTGATAAGACAATTAAGATATTCCTATAGTGAATTCATAAGCAACCACTGGATCTTCCTAGCGATTAATTTTTGGCTGCGTTCGAAGATACACATTATGAATGAGACAAATGTTAAGGAATAGCTGGGACGACCGTAGAGAGCCAAGTTTCAGAGAGACAGAGGAAATCAAAATAAATACTCTCATCGAAGAAATGGGGAATATTTGAATGACCGTGATACTTCCAAAAAGTCAGTAAGAGTTTTCTGAAGATGCTGGAAGAGGTTTCGTGGATTTACTTGAGGTCTTGTTTGAAGATTCTTCCTCATCACGGGGACTTTTGTTAGTTGCGGGAACGACTGTAGGTTGGCCATGGATAAATTCAACTCTGCGATTCCCGCCAGCAGCTTTTTTCTGTTCCAACTGTTGATAGTCGTTCCTCTGATTAGGGTTGTAGTCGTTTCTGATTTGTAAATTCGAAAAAGTTTCCGATGAAAGTTTATATTATTTCGATAAAATTCCAAGAGCGTCATGCCGGCTTGGAAATTCAACTTTTACGGGGCGTGCGTGCTCGGTAGGTTTACCCAGCCTCATTATTTTGACTGGATACGGTGCATTTGCAGGATTGATCTGTGACTATAATCCTCATTACTTCTGAGCCAATCAAATTTCAAACAGAGAAGCAATCAGATCAGTTTTATAGTGATAAAACGTCTCCTCGTTGTTTTATACTGACTATTTCCCTCATTATTTTTGAACCAATGAAATGCCAAAATTTCAAACCAGAGAAGCAATCGACACAGCATAATAGTTATTGAACATCTTCTCACTGTTTTCACACGCTTTATATTAGCTTCACTTGTATATTTGTTTGTAACCGACTCCTTTGGGCGCGATTTTGACCCACTTCCAGACGTCCGAATGATTTGAAATTTGCCAGGTGTACATAATTCCGGTGACAATGCATTAAGAAATTTTTGTGTGGAAAAAAAACAAGATGGCGGCTCCAATATGGCGTACGAGTTTTGTTATTATGGTCCGATTCGCTTCAGAATTGGTACCCCAGGGTTCTTGTGGTCTGACATTATGATTCTTTCGTCAAAATTGAAAAATTCAAGATGGCGGCTCAAAAAAGGCGGCATAGTTTTGTGATTATGGTCCGATTAGCTTCAAATTTTGTATCTGAGGGTTTTCGTGGTCGGAGATTATGATTCTCTTGTCAAAATTGAAAAATTCGAAATGGCGGCTCCAAAATAGTGGACGAGTTTTGTGATTATGGTCTGATTCCATTCACAATTGGGTATGTGGGGGTTTTTGGGGTAGAATATTATGATTTTTTTGTAAGAATTGGAAAATTCAAGATGGCGGCTTTAAAATGGCGGCCGAGTTTTGTAATTATGATTCTATTCAAAAATTGGTAGTGGTTTGGGATCGAATATAAGATTCTTTGTGGAAATTGGAAATCAAGATGGCGCCGAGTTTGTGATTATGGTCTGTTCATTCAAAATTGATATGTGGGGTTTTTGAGGTCGAATATTATAATTTTTTTGTAAAATTGAAAATTCAAGATGGTGGCTTTAAAATTGTGGCCAAGTTTTGTGATTATGGTCTGATTCCATTCAAAATTGGTATGTGGGAGTTTTTTGGGTCGAATATTATGATTCTTCTGTGAAAATTGGAAAATTCGAAATGGCCGTTTCAAAATGGCGGCCGAGCTTTGTGATTATGGTCTGATTCTATTGAAAATTGGTATGTAGGGGTTTCTGGGGTCGAATATTATGATTCTTTTGTAAAAATTCAAAAATTCAAGATGACGGTTTCAAAATGGCGGCCGAGTTTTGTGATTATGGTCTGATTCTATTGAAAATTGGTATGTGGGGGTTTCTTGGGGTCGAATTTCATGACTTCTCTGTAAAAATTGAGGAATTCAAGATGACGGTTTCAAAATGGCAGCCGAGTTTTGTGATTATGGTCTGATTCTATTCAAAATTGGTATGTGGGGGTTTTGGGGTCGAATATTATGATTCTTTTGTAAAAATTGAAAAATTCAGGATGGCGGTTCTAAAATGGTGGCCGAGTTTTGTGATTATGGTCTGATTCCATTCAAAATTGGTATGTGGAGGTTTTTGGGGTCGGAGATTATGATTACCTAATTTGATAAGATTACTTCATTTTCTAATTTGCAAAAAAATTATAAAAATAATGGTTTAAAAAAAAATAAAAACTCGCTTTCATCAATAAGCCACACTAAAAAGTAGGAAATAAATAATGTTTAAAAAAATAAAAAACACGCTTCTATAGAAAACCATACTAAAAAAATAAAAAATAGGAAAAAAATATATTTTATTTTAAAAAGAGCGTGGGGTGCATGGTATCAATAATTATATAGTACATTACACACCGAGGCGATACCATGCACCCCACGCTTTTTTTTAAAGAAAACACATTTTTTTTTCTATTTTTTTAGTCTGGTTTTCTATGAAAGCGTGTTTTTTAGTTTTTTTAACTATTATTTATATACTGATGAAACCACTTAGATTCGATATTGTTCTGCGAAAAAACGACACTAAGGTCCTGTCAGAACTATATGTCAACAGCAAACGAAAAATGTAATAAATAAGGGATTTTCAACTCACTTTTACCGTATTTCTAGATATTTTCATTCGAATATACATTTTTCAGCATGTTGAAAACTTCAGATTCTCAAGTAGGGCAATGAAAAATTGAAATCCGTTATTTTCATAACATCAACAACAATTCTCGTGGACTAATGGATAGCGCGCTATAAACCATTATCAAAAGGCCAGCGGCCGAACTGCTGCGGTCGGCAGGTCGAGCCCCGGCGACTACAAATAATTTTTTCAAATTTCACCTTTTTATTTTTCCACAATACAACACCACACAAATCCAACCTCAAAAACATTTATTACACATTATATTACCCCATCTCAATTCTTCACACCCCAAAAACTAACGAATGCACACTCACTTCAAAATCAACATCATATTTATTCATTATTTCAGGTTGACAGATGACCTTCGGGATAGGGCCATTGCTCCATAACTGCATTGACATGAAGATACTTTTATTTTGTGAACTGTTTGTCTAATAAGAAAAAATAGTCTGAAATTCGAAATAATTTTCTCTCATTATTCCACAAGGCTGAGCTCTAGAAATAATTCAAAATTATCCTCATTATCTACATCCTCTCTAATCAAGGATTCGTTTATTCATAACGGAGTATGATCATATGCCAATTGAAGACAAATACTCTGATGTAGATATTGTGGGTTTTGGAAAAAAAAAACGTAAGAAATATACTGTGTAGAAAACCGTATTATGTTCTACAAGAATTTTATGACGATAATCTGATGATAGTTTGACTATTTTGTAATGAATATTCATTTATATTTTATGTTGTATATTTATTCACCTAATAATTTTGAATACTTGCGGTTTAATTTTTTGAACCTGTGATTGAATGATAGAAAACATCGTGTTTCGTCCAATATATTTCAATATACCTGTATTTGAAGCTTTGTCAACAATATCATCATCCTCGGACAATAAAGTATATGTATTATGATTTTTATCGAATGACATCAGAAAGATTCAAATTCAAATCCATGGTTCTTTCGATAATGCGAAAGTTATTGACCAAAGGCACACGAGGATAAAGGAGTTCTTCCTTGGGCTCCCTTTCCTTTCACGTCGAAAATCAATAACAAATAATTGTAAATATAGTTTAACTTTGGATTCAAGAAATTTTATAACTCAATGATGTTCTGATCTGACATACCGAGTTAATATACGGACGACAGAGATAATCTACTAATGAAAACATGGAGAACTTTTACGTTTCATCAATCAGTGGTGGGAGGATAATACACAAATTGTTGTTATAAATTACAATATTATTTTCATATTATTCAATTACTATTTCAATATTCGAAGGCATCCAGTTTTCAAAAGAGAAAACTCAAAAAATGGGTAACACCCGAAATGAGGGATGGGCGCAGAAATTTCGCGATATGAATTTATTGTACAAAGAAACCAAGCTTGAAAATTTGCTCCTGAAATATATGGATGACATGAAAAGAAAACAAGCATGCAATCAATCGAGCGGAAATAGTGCACAATGACAGTATTATCAATAATCCATTGCATGAAATCGAAAGAACGCGGACCATCTTCAATAACATAACAGAAAAACGTGTTTCACATCTGCAGTTGACTCCATGTTTCCAGGCTTGAAAAAACAATACGAAGGTCTCATATGAATGTCTCTCCAACTGAATGTCACAAATATGAGGTTTTTAATATGAAAAAGCAATAATAATAATTAATATTTTAAATATGCACAAATTTATGAATAGATTAGCTGGGTTGGGACATTTTCGATATGAGTTCATATATTCATTCCTTTTTCTGGATGAAGTATCAGATGGTGTTATATTGAAAGAATACTATTTTTGACCATTCCTACTCTATTCCAAAAAAACTGGTGGAATCATGGAATAGTTTCTGCAAAGATCACCTTTTTGTATGTGATTTATGTATATGATAAAAAAAAATGACTCATAGATCGTGAAAATTGTCACTATCATTACGATTGATTTTTTTCAAATTTATTTTCAACTAGCTTTTGTAAGCTTGAATGTAATGGAATCTTCTGATTCAATTTCCACCGATTTCAAGAAGTGAAAATATTCGAAATTCGGCACACGTATTAGGACAATACAATAATTTCATACCTGTGACCTAGTATCCTCACCGAGTCCATCAGATCATAATAAAAAATGTTTGATCAACCAAAGGGGTTATCTGCCGGAATTGAAAAGTTCAAAAATATTCTCTCATAGCAATCTTAACTGGAAAATTCATGATTAAATTATAGTTCGAAAAACGTTTTTGAAAAGCGTTGGGTACACTCTACTTACTTTTCACATCTCAACGAACAGCTAGCGATTTAAAATTCGAAACAACAGGTTTATTTCCTGGTTAATAAGTTTTTTCTTAATTTTTCCAACTTTTTTGAATTTTTTGTTTTTGCTTAATGAAAAAGAGAAATTCTTTCAAACCCAACTTTTCCCCCAATCCATTTTGTAAAATTTAAGTTTGGGTTTCAAAAATTTTCTTAACCGGCCCCCAAAGCAAAAAGAAAAATCGTTTGATTCATAGCGCACACTGCCATTGACGTCATCCTGTCAACGTTATGGGACGGACAGCGAAACGTGACTAATGAAATTTAGTCGTGATCCAGCTAGTGATCAGGCCGAACCTGAAACAGATCCGGCAGAGGGAGAATTTAATGAGTTTGGTAAATATGGTATGATTTGTATGAAAATTTGCAAGGACGGATTGTATATTTCTCAATTTCCATAAAAATATTTGTATTCAATATTCAATTGGGAATGTTTCCCTTTTCAACATTTATTTTGTTTTTAAGTATTTTTTCTAAATTATTTATACATCTTTCACTAGTGTTTTTACTTCATCATTCGATCAGTGTAATCTTTTTAGGTTCCTATTTATTATAAATGTCGCCCTAGATATTCATTCTGCTGCTTCTATCATTGTATTTTTCTATTTTTTTTTATTTACAGTTTGTCCTTCATTATTTTGTATTAGTAATCAATCTGTTCTCCTTTGAATGTTTGCTGCTCAATTTATATACTCCAATTTAATTTTTGGGGATGTCATCATATGACTTTCAATTTTTTTTATATATCTCCCCCAATCATGGTCCCCGGGATCCAAAGATACCATCAGTTGATGCTGGATTATCCTGTGTCTGATCCCTATAGGTGACCCAACTTTTTTATTTGTTAGGTTTATTATTTTTGAGCTCGTTTTTTGTGTTGGAGTTAGTTAAAAAAAAGAGAGTTGAGGTTTGATTTGGCTCTGAAATCGGTTCGCGCATGAACGTCAGCTACTCAATAGAGAGAGATCAGTGTAGCGAGAAACTAACGGTACATGCTGTTGATAGCATGATACCAGAGTGAGTAGGGTTGCGATGACTAAACCAAAGATTACGCGCCCAGAGTTGCCGTCCCAGTTGTGCAGCCAGATAGTGAAGTGATCTCCAGATGAGTATTCCACATCGGTGAGCATAAACTGTTGATTAGGCAATTTGAATGTGGATCACGGGCATCGCTCCAATTTGGTTCTTGGGTTAGCCGGTACCTATGGAATCTGTCAGTGTAGCGCCGTTCTGAGAACGGAATCCTCCAACAGTCGCGCAGGATGAGGCTGAATGGAGGTTCCGCTTAGAGCAATCGATATACAGCTTATGGGTGGATTCAAATCACAACCTGTCAGTTAAGTGCTGTTCTGGGGACAGGTTTCACTAACAGTTGTGTAAGAAAGAGATAGTTGTAGGAGAAACCGCAGATAGTTCCCGAGTTCGCCGTCAAATACCCGATGTGTCAGTTGAGTGCCGTTCCAAGGACGGGCTACACTAATAGTCGCGTAAAAGGCCTTTTTTGGACGGGTTCCACTAACAGTTATGTAAGATAGAGAAAGGTATAGGAGAAACCGGTGATAGCTCTCGAATTAGTCGTCCACCGCCCAATCTGTCAGTTGAGTGCCGTTCCAAAGAAGGGCTACCTAACAGTCGCGTAGAGGAGGATTGGGAGTGGGGAGAAATACCGTTATTGGAAGAACCCAAAAGTAATATCCTACGAGACACATTGAACTGTCCGTTCGAACCTGTGGCCGACCATAAGCTTATATATTTGATACCAGCTTCTCGTCTTTTAAATAATTACCGCTTTTTCATCCCATTTTGTGCTTGTGTGTTACTGAATGAAGCGTTTTCCCTTTGCACGTGCTAGTGATATTGAGAGTACAAAGTTTGACACCCCTTTCCAGTTTAAGAGTATGGTTTGCTTTCCACTATGTAACATTAGAGACTGCCGTCCGCCATCCCGCCTATTTGGTTGATTTTATGAATAAAACAATTGTAATAATTACTTCATTGACCTTATTTATTAGTTTGAGTAGAACCATCTAGTGCGCAGTTGACACCTAGTTATTTAGCCCAGTCAAGGGCAATTGAAGCCTGTCCTGCGGGCATCAAAGCATTCGTCAATTCTAAAATGAACCCTGAAGTGTTTAATTTCCTTCGCTGAGACTGCCTGGAGTAGTGCTCTTCGTACAATAACTTAAGGTGGTTCCCGAGGCAAATCCGAAACATTGTTCATTCTACTGAAAAAGCTTGTTTTTGAGTTTTTCAAACTAATTATATCTCACATCCATGCTTTCCCAATCTCTAACTTTTTTTGGGAGACAATGTTATGAGAAAAACATCTAATTTATCTTTCAATTTTATACCTCAACTCTGAATGCTTTGTCTCTTTGATATTGGGAGTTATTTCATGAAAAATTCTGAGTGGTAGCTATAATTTATCTGCCCTCCATTGTTTTCAAAGCACGGTGTTATTAGATTGTGTTTCCTCATGTTTCGTGTTATATTCTTGCGAAACTGTATAATTTCTCTGATAGACAAAATCATGAACGAATATCAAAATATTCATACATAAAAGTTTCCATGCGATCAATCCATAGTTTTGAGGAAAAATTCTAAATACATAATATATATTTCTGAAGTCGTTTATATCCAATACTTTTTTGAGATTTACATTTTTCTTTTTGTTCTTTAGAACACAGAATATGGACTATGATCCCAGAATTCCATCTCACGAAAAAATCCTTTTATTTCAGTTCGAATTGTAGATTGTAGGAGGGGGGAGACGATATAGCTCTCCAGCCTCTCAATACTTTGACCTATAAGGTATTCTGTATACTTCTCTTCATCTATCCAAGTACCGGGGATCTTGAAATTCCTGCCGAATGTATCAGTTTCCCGGGAGCTGAGTTCTCGATATATGAGGGCATTGATGGAACACCATCGATGACTTCAAGCCTTGGTATTTGCAAAACAGGTGTTCTGTAGTTTCAGCAAAGTCCCCGCAGTAGCAGCACAGTTCACTGTCTGATCGGTCCATTTTTTTGAGGTGATATCTCAGAAGACAATGTCCGGTTACCCGTTGCGAGTTTTTTTCGTCCAACTTGAGGAACTGTTAAGCTCCCTTTGTAGATGGGTTCAGAAGTTTTTTCGCTTGTCTTTGTCATGGAACCTCATTCCAGTTGTTTGATTTGGTCAGATTTCTATCGCCGAAACTCTTCCTCAATGTGGGTTCTGGAAAGACCACAGATGAATTTCGGGTAAAGTCTGATCGGTCCATTTT
>JAFIRS010007536.1:0-24175 GCA_018342105.1 Gonioctena quinquepunctata | reverse complement strand
GCGACAGAACTCATTTTATTTTTTTCGGTACAGCTTGTAAACAATTTTCTCTTGCTATCTCGAGCGCCCTCGCCTCCTTGAACATTATATTTTGAAGGGATCAATATGTCTCTGATACTCAAAATATTTTTCTTGTACTGATTTTGCAGTAGTGTTCCATATGGTTTTAATCACTACCATCAATTTTCCGCATATTGATTGCCCAGTCTTTTAGAATGAATGCTAATCTTTCGTTGCTATTTTCTGCATCTAATTTGTAGTTGCGTTCCGCACAGAACGTCATAAATTGTCTCCATATATAAGATTTTGATTTTTTTGTGTTACTGGGTATATTTACTTCAAAATTTTGGTTTATTACTTCATTTGAAGTAGTACCGAAGCGACTCATTTTGACGTTTGCAGCTCAATTATTTTGGTCAAACTGTCAAACTTTGCATTGCGATACGTATCCATGGTTACGTCGTTGAAAACACCATGCTGATAGACCAATCAGAATTGAAAGACAGCTGGTGTTTTCGCGATAATACAAGCTGTCTCTGGTTTTTGATTGGTCAGATTTTGTGAAAATTCCAAGGTGCGTGGAATAGTCAGTGTAATGTTGACATGATTGGGTGAAATTGTTGCATATGACACAAAATGACAAAATTTGAACTGTCAAAAAATTTTCATTATTATAATCAATTAATTCTCCTTCTTATGCAGTTCTTCTACTTTCCGTCATCTAGCCCAGCTTTAACCTTGCATCTGTCAAAATCCTTCTCAAATCTCTTATGGTTCTCCTATTGACAAAACCCGCAAAAAACTTCAAATCCACTATCTAGTTCCTTTCAAAATATGTCTCAACCATACAAGCCACACTGCTCCTATATTTTTTAGGAATGTAATTTCATTTTATTCATTCTGCTCGAATATACAAATTTTCGACGAAATACATTTTAATTTTTTGAAATACAGTGCGTTCATAAAGTGTGGAAACGCTCGATTATCTCACGAGTTAATTATTTTCGGAGGTAGAGCTTGGGCAAGTAGATTTTTAATTTTGGTTTTCTACTTTTTTTAGCAAAAAAAATAATGTTTACCACCTCTACTTTACAAGATATGACGTCATCGATAATTTTTTAAATGGAAAGGGTACATTTTTATATCAAAAATTAAAAGCCCATATTTTTCTGAGTTCAACCATACCACATACGTCATATGTAACATTTCAAGTTACTGTATACTGATTATAAAGAAAACAGGTGCTCATATTTCTTATTTATTTCATTATTTATTTTGCAACGAAAATATTAAAAGTAGTGAGTACATAGTGAAAATAAACAAATAACACTTCACAACAAATGCTCAAATTGGGCTCCTTGGGTTGGGGATATTGTCAACTAATATCTGATGAATTCTTGGGTAACTTTTGACAACATCGACAATTCGTTGAATTTCAGTTCGAATTCTCTCTTTAAGGTCTTTCAAATTGGTAGGTCGGTTTATGTATTAGTCTAATCAACAAGTTCAAAAACGTGTAAAGTAGATATAAAGCTCCTAAAAATATGAGCGATAGCTCATTCGATTCGGAATGACGTCTAGAAAAATGTTTTTTAAGGGTTTATTAGCTCGTAAAAAATTGCGATTGTTATTAACAAAATACGATTAAAAAAAGAAGGTATTTCGTTTTTTGTTAATAATTTCTGAAATAATGATATTTAAGGAATTATGAAAAGAGATCCTGAAAGAGGAGGAAATTTCCAATAAAAAAGTCTGGAGTCATACAAATTAGTGACAGTTGAAATTATACTTCATGCTTAATAATTTAGAAAACATACTTGAAAAAAATATAAAAATTAGAAAATAAATTCAATTATTATTTTAGTAAATATTATTTCAGTAAATAAATAATTAAACTTTAGCAGAATATTAATAATTCTAGTGATAAATGAATGAAAATGATCAATAGCAGAATGTAAATTAGGTAAGTATAAATTTAAACTAGTATATTATTTAAACAAAAATCTATATTGCTATAATTTATACGTAATTAGAAAGATATTTTATCATAGAACAAAAAAGTTCTTGAGTCCGTAGCTGTATCTATATTATTTAACAAGTTATAAGCTATGAAATTTCAAAGAATATAAAAAAAATCTTATAACAACTGATAAACAATGGTTACAGGATCGATTTTGAATTCATTTTAAAGATAAATAAATCTTTCATAAAAATGACTTGACTGTCCATCACCGTATCTCTTATAGTTCAAAAGTTATAACAATTTATAACTGTACAAATTATGGAACGGCTGTAATTTCATTATCATATAATATGTAACAATGCTGTAAAAAATACAAATTTTTTTTTTCTATACTCTGTTATACATAGTTGTTCTTGTTATTTTTTGAAGTTTTCGAAAAAAATATAACGGGTAATATTATTTGTTTATAACAAGTTGTTAAGTTAATAAACAATGAAATTATTTATAAAAAAAAATATTTCTCTGTTGATTCATTGAGAAAAAAAAAATTTTTAAAAAAAAATTTTTTTTTTAATCAAATTTTACCTATGCAATAAGATGGTAAATTTTTTTTTTAAATCCCAAAATAGTCTGTTTGTTTATAAACAATTTCTCAACAAATGACGTAAAAATTTTTTTTTCAATGTTCATTTACCTATATTAGATGCAAAAACAACAATAATGAAATATTACTAAAAAAAAATTTTTTTGATAACATTTTTTTGAAATTTCATTTTTTGTTAATTTAAAAAAAATATAATTAACAAAATAATAAACTTTAATAATTTTTTTTTGCATTGCCAATTTTATAGACCAATTATTTAAACTTTTATGTCGTAATTTATAAAAACAGAGATTGGAAAAAAATTAGTTAATTAACAGTGGTGTAACTTTTTGAAAAATCGACATGAAATTTTTTTTTACCGAGGTTTTTTTCGTTCAAGTGTCTAGATTACACCATAATTTATTAAAGTTTTCAAATTGTTATTTAATACTATAAAAAAATTATTTTAGGTGACGGTGCGCCTATGCCGTAACGACCTCGCGGAGCCCTATTTTCAGCGTTAAAAAAAATTATAAATAATAGAGATAGAGTTCCTCCTCTTTCAGGATCTTTTTTCATAATTCCTTGAATATCATTATTTTAGAAATTATTGACGAAAAACGAAATACCTTCTTTTTTTAATCTTATTTTGTTAATAACAATCGCAATTTTTTACGTGCTAATAAACCCTTGAAAAACATTTTTCTAGACGTCATTCCGAATCGAACGAGCTATCGCTCATATTTTTAGGAGCTTTATATCTATTTGACACGTTTTTGAACTTGTTGATTAGACTATATACTTCACTTTCCAAGTAACCCCAGACAAAAAATCCATAGGAGTTGAATCTGGGGACCTAGTAGGCCATTCAATGTGACCCTCATCGTCCAATCCAGCGATTGGGAAAGGTTTCATTCAGAAAATCTCTAACCACTAGAGCATAATGTGGAGCAAATAGTAGGACTAGGATGAATAATGTCTGGACATGTTGCAGTTTAATATGGAACTATATCAGTTTGCAACATTTCTAAATACTTTTCACTTGTCACAGTACGCTCAGAAAAATGTGGTCCTACCATGGTATTCCTAAGAATCTCAGTCGACACAGTTAATTTTGGGGGATATTGGGTATAAGCTCTCATCGTCCAATTGGGATTTTCTGTTGCCAATAACGACAAATTTGCGTATTCACGGTACCGTTCATGCAAGAAGTTGATTCGTCATACAAAAAAATGATTCGTCGGAAAATAAGACATAAAATTAAAAACCATTATTGTGATTACACACTTCTTGCATATTTTTACAAAACTTCATGCGTCTATTGAAGTCGTCTTCATTAACTTTATGTATAAGTTTCACTTTATATGATGTTAATTGACTTTTCGTAGAATTTTCTGCTCACCATCACGACACATCTAATTGTTGCCAGATAAAGTTGTAATTGATCGATGAGGATTTTTTTCAATTCCAAACAATACATTTAATTGAGTGTCATCGGTAACGGTAGGTCAGCCACTCTTATTCTCAACATTGTCAATTTCATTAAATTTGTGCAATATTTTGCTCAATGTCGATTTGCTGATTGGTTCTCGAACAGGAAATGTTTTTCATTAAAGATGTCGCATACTTCTTTCACGATCGCCGCAACCTAAGATCATCGAAACTTCTATTCGCTGTTTTTCTGACAGTACCTTTATCGTAATTTCAAATGATTTCTTTCAGAAATATATTGAAGACTTATGAATCGATATGCTACACACCAAATCAACTTAATAATGACATATGCAATGGTAACTAAGAACTTATTGTCTAGTTGCTAAGGGCTTTTAGATGTTTTCATAGCCCACTTGAGGTTTGGAAATACTCGAACTAATAACTGAGTAATTTTCAGGAATTCATTGCAAAATAAATAATGACATAAATATTAAGAAATATGAGTACGTTTCCTTTATACTCAGTATACTGTAACTTGAAAGGTGACATATGACGTACGTGGTATGGTTAAACTCGGAAAAACATGAGCTTTTAATTTTTGACATAAAAATATACCCTTTCCATTCAAAAAAATTATCGATGACGTCATATCTTGTAAAATAGTGGGGGTAAAAGTTATTTTTTTGTTAAAAAAAGTAGAAAACTGAAATTAAAAAAGACCAGTCCGAGCTTTACCTCCGAAAATAACTAACTCGTGAGATAATCGAGTGTTTCCACACTTTATGAACGCACTGTAAAATGTTATTCGGCAGGGAGGCAATGCGAAACTATATAGCGATAGAAAACAAAAAAACTTAAGGACGATGGTTTGCAATCATTTGAAAATTTGGATATTATTATTGATATTTCTAATCGTTAGTAGCTTGAAATAAATCAATTGGTTTTATCTTGGTAGTTTTTGCTTCAAATATTCGTCAAGCTGACTGTAAAGCACACGTCTCCTAACTTGAACATTATTAGGGGGTTATTTATATTTCAGAGGCACGAACATAAAATACTAGCACTCACTTTCTATTGTCATCAAAGAAAACTGTCATACCTATATAAAGAATAAGGTAGAGCAGAAGATGTATACATCATCATTCATACCCATTCCTATCCTCAGTCATATCTTCAGAGTCTCTCTTGTTATACGAGGACTGTATGTGTACGGGACTAGATTTATCATCTCAGGAAATCGATATTAAGTTGCGTCCTAGCTTTGATAGGATTCTCAGGGGTAATACCATGAGTGCTCCCAATACTATTGATAGTAATTCTGTCAGAAATCAAAACGAGATCAAAACACCAGTCCGCAGGACATTCCACATTCTTTATAATCTTTACCATCAGCTCTTTTCATATTAAAAGCCCAACTTCTTGATTTGAAGTAGTTTCTATAAGTTCATAATGTTTCTCTTTTAAAAATATTTCAAACGGTTTCCATATTGATTTTTTGTTATTTACTGTACTTTTCGGAATAACATTCTGCTCAGTTTTTTCGATATTTTCTAAAGATTCTTGACCAAATCTTGCCATTTTGAAACGACGTTGTATTGAGAAAATAATCTGACATTCACGGTATAGTTGATCAAAAGCAAGGTGCATATTTATCAGTTATTGGGAAAGCTAGGTAGCTTTCCATCATTAAAATATGACTGTTAATTGGTCCATTTTGAGAAATTGAAGAAATCTCATTGGTTCTTAGAATAGGCATGTATTAATCAAAATAGTATAATTCTAACCTTTTCGATAATCATCCGACAAACTCTAGGAGGATCTGAAAATACTAGATATCACACAAATATATGTGAAGTCAGTACTGATGTTCAACTTCTCAAATAAATAATCTTACCTAAATGAACCTGACCATTCATATAATACGCGGAGTATGAGAACAAAGAGTGCATAACTGCCGAGAGCCAACAAAGCGTTAGGGCAACGATCTATAACATATAATGCGCCGAAACTATATAATAGCCTTCCGGAAAATATAAAATGCATCAAATCGAAACTGTTTTATAAAAAAAACTTGAAAGAATGGATCTTGCAATTTATGTGCAATTTGAATATTGCACATGGATTCATAAAACCAAATAAACCTCTATCTCCTCCCCAGGACTACATTTTTGTTTATTTACTCGGTATTTATACATACTTTTTTGTTCGTTACCTAGTGAATAAACATATATTATCATTATGATGATTATTCATATTATTATTATATAATATCAAAGGTAATATGCGTATCCAGACGTTTCAGACTCAATAGCTTGCAAATTTTGTTTATAACATTGGCATTGGCTTTTATTGATTTGAAATTATGGTCTCACTCAACTATCTGTTGACTTGTGTCATTCCCTTGAATAGTTCAAATAGAAAGGGGATGGAATCAGAGCTTCCCAATGTATATATTTCATTTCATTTGAATTGGGTTGAATGCATTATTAGTGCACGAAAAGAAGTGATGGATATGGCCATTCCTACTATATCATTTTTTTGGTTGGTGATCAACAATTCGAACAATCACTTCATTAATTCATTTGTTGAGAACAGGAGAACGTCCACAGCATATATACACTCAACCACGAGGTATTCCCTCAAGTCCAGCACTGAACCATCCAGCATCCAAGCACATGAAAAGATGGAATGCATAATAGTAGAAGATCCGAACCTAAGTCGACCTTCACCGAGCTGATAATAGAATAAAACTTATTTTATAATAAATTTAGTGTATTAGAAAATATATTAGAAATGGGTTGGCTAAAAAAATCCTGAACAGAATATTTTTAATTATTTAAAAAAAAAAGATTTTTCATTAAATGTTGCAACATCAAGATAATAAGGAAATTTTAAACTGGACCTAAAGTATAAAACATAGAATGTGCAGACGTTGGGTTGTCTATTATTTACCTGGACGAACTACTGGGTTGCCAGGTATAAACAGGTATGTCGATGCCAGTTACTTTCACCTGATTGGATAATAGAACACGTTGATATAGGGTTGTCTGAAAAAAAATCGGTCCTAATAGAGGTTTGCGAATTTTAAAGATTTAAATTTCAACGCGTGTGGAAATGAGTGACAGAGAGATCCGAGGTAAGTATACTGTGTAATAATAAAGGACCAAACATTGCAGTCGTGTCTGATGGGACCCTGAGTATAAGAAAGTGCGCATGCTCGGTATGCAAACTATGGAGGGTAGAGGTACCTCTACCAGGACATTATTGAAATGGAAGTCAATGAGAAAAAACCTGATGAATTCGAGAGTCACAATTTTACTTCTGATGAAACAGATATTGAATAGAAAATATTTATTAAACTTTATTTTTCATTAATATAATTTTTGTACTTATGCTGTTCTGTAATACAATTTTTAAATATAATACAAGATCTTTAGTCTATCTATTTTGCTATTTTTTTATTTGAATTCTCGGCAGTCCACTTTGTTTCTCTGATTCTTTTCAGAAAGAGCAAAAAAATTACAAAGTAAGTAATTGATATTTTCATTAATTACGTTATCATATTTTGAGTTACAAATTTTTTTCTATTATAGATATATTATTATACCTATAACTTAATATATGTATATATATATATATAAATATATATATATATTTATTTATTTATTTATTTGTTTAATTGATGTTATATTGTTTGATATTTTTGTATTATATTGAATATATTAGATTGTTATGTATTTAATTAATTATTTTGTTTGCAATTCAAATGTCAGTTGCTCCAAAATAACGCGTACTGTTTACTATATGGAGGGTAGATAGATAGATAGATAGATACTTTATTCGTTTGCCATTTTACATATTCACAAGGAAATATAAATGGACAAACATGTCAAAAAACACAGAATGCATATACCAAAATTATGAGATATAACACAGTATGAAAATTGTTACATAGTAACGCAGAAAAAGAAAACTAAAACCATGTAATGGAGTACACTTTGGACGAAACAGTTTTCAAGTAGGTACTGACTAAAAATTATCAAAATTAATCTAGTTAGTAGCAGCGCTTTTCAATTAAGAATTCTTTCTGTCTATTATTGAATATTCTGACATTTGGTTGCTGACTTTATATCCTGATTTAAATTTATTGTATAATTTGCACCCCATACAGAATAAAAACTTTCTTGAAAAGGTGCGGAGCAGTGAGAATTGGGCTGTAACATATTTCGGTAACGAGTGTTATGATCATGTTTTGGCAAGCAATTGTAATGTTTTATAATTATTATAGAAATATATACACAGCTCCAGAATATATACGCTAAATAATGTCAAGATTTTTAGTTTTTTGAAAAGTTCCCTACAGCTAGTCCTCTTATCAATATTCTCAATAATGCGTATCACGTATTTTTGTAAAATAAAAACTCTGTTTACATTAGCACTGTTCCCCCAACTTAGTATTCCATATCTCATGTGGGAGTGAAAATTGGCATAATACAGTGTGATGAGAATGTGTTTGCTGCAATGATTTTTCAAGTATTTGATGCTGTAGCAGGCACTTCGAAGTTTCTTACATAATTGGTTGGTATGCTCTGTCCATGATAATTGCCTGTCAAAATAACTCCTAGTAGTTTCAGTTTTCAGAACAGGTAATTGTTTTCTGTATCTTTAAATATTATAGGTGGGTCTTGTCGTCTGTGCCCGAAATATGTCAACACTGTTTTTTTTGTGGTTCAATAGGAAATTATTATTTTCTGACCATCGTATTATGTTATCGTATACACTTTCTGTAGAACAGATCAGTGATTGAAAGAAAAGTGCCATGTGAAGTGGAATGAATAGAAAAATCGAATTAAACGGTTTTCTTCACATAAAGGATTCAATATAAAATTGAACCAGAAAATGGTAGATCTCAGGTGAAAAACAACTACTTTCCTGGCAAATACCACGCAGAACATTGAATGATATTCACCTGAAAATCCATGCATACTTCCATAAAATATCAATGGACATTGAATGCAAATGTTTCTTTCGATAAGCTCGATTATGTTTTAATTTATGTCGTGTTCACCTAACAATCCGCCTACCGGTTTCAGGCTTCTTGGCCCTCATCAGTACGGAGTAGTCAACCAACCAAAGGTGCAAAGAACTCTGGCTGAAGTGAGACACAACGTAAACAAACCATCATCGATCTTGTAACACCTATGGGTACGCCGGAAAAGATAAACTTTAACTGGCGGTACCTAGTGACAGAAAAACATCCGAAAATCTCCCACCTCGATAGGTTTCTTAATAAAAAATTCCTTCTCAGTAGAGAGTGGCAGCCTCAGCATATAGTGAAAGAAAAGTGCCATTTTTCATAGATTCCTTTTTTGGTTAAAAATTTATGGAAAAATTTTTTTTTTAATCCCCCTTAAAATTTTTTTTACAAAAAACTTATTTCCCCGAAAATTTTTTAAAATTGGGGGGGACGGGAAATTTTTCGTTGGTACCGCCGTTAAAAATTTTTTTTTTCCGGGAAATTTTTCAAGTCGTGAAATTTTTTTTTGGGTTTATTCCCGGGTTCTTTCATTTGGGTGGTTGCCCCCAATGTGGGGCCGAACCCAAACCCGGTTCTTTTAGGGGCCATAAAAAAAATTTTTCAGTTTAAAAGCTTTCATTATCCAGAATTTTTTTGGAAATGGTTTTTGGTGAAATTTCAATTTCTGGGAAAAGCCGGAAAGTTTTTTTATAGTTTTTTAAAAATTTTTGGTTAATTTTTAAATTTTTTGTGGGAAAAACCGTTTAATTACACACCCATTATCACTTTTCTTTTCTATAGCTAAGGGCTTCTCCAGAAAGGGTTTTATTAAGAAAAACCATCGATGGGGGGTTTTGGAAAGGTTTTTTCGCACTATCCCCTTAAAGACTTTTGGGTTTAAGGGTTTCAAGAGATGTGGTTTTTTTACTTGGTTTTAGGGTTTTTTTCACCGGGGGTTAAATTTTTCGTCCAAGTGAAACCTATGGTTGTTGGTAAAGCTAAAAAAAACAAACGGTTTTCAAAAAAACTTTTTTAATTCCTTTAATTTTTTGGAAAAGCTGGCAGGTGAATACCCTTCAATGTTCAAAAATTTCCAATGTTTTTCACCTGGATCTAAATTTTTTGGTTCAATTTTTTTTTTTAAGAAAATTTAACGATTTTTTACATTCCCTTCAATGGTTTTTTCCCCTTCCCTTTCCCTTCAGGGAATTTTTTTTAAAAACCCACGGGTATTTTTGAAGGTTTTTTTTGCATGGTAATTTTTAAAAATTTTCTTTTGGGGCCATGGTGGCCCCCGTAGTTTTTTTCGGGTTTTTTTTCGGGAGAGTTTTTTTACCTTTGGCTTTATTTTTTTTATGAGAGGGCCCAAAAAGCCTAAAAAGGTATCATTGTTAGGTGAAAAATTAAATTAAACTAAAGAAAAAAAAATTTTTCAATTATTTTATTTTTTGGAATTTATTTTTTTAAAAACATTTTTTGGTTTTTGCCGGAAATAGTTTTTTTCACCTGAGATCTCCCCCAATTTTTTTCTTTTGGGGTTTAATTTTTTTTTAAATTTATTTTTTTAAATTCCCTTTTTGAAAACCTTTTTTAAAAATTCGGGGGGGGTTTTTTTTTTTTATTCCCCAAATTTTTTTCCCACCTTTTCAAACCCATTGGGCGCCCCTTTCTTTTTCCCCTATAGTCCCGAAACCCGGGGGATGCCAAAAATTTCTGCTTTTAAGGAAAAAATTCTTTATTTTTGAAAACCTATTTCAAAAGGTGGGAAAAGGAAATTTTTTTTTTTGAAAATTTTTTTTTTTTTCTTTCTTTTCCCTTTAATTTTCCCCCCAAGGGTTAAAAAGGGGTTTTTTTTTTCTTTTTTCCCCCCGGGGTACCCCGGGGAAAGTATTTTTGTTTTCTTGTGTTACCAGCCGAGTTTTTGTTTGGTTGGGTTTCTCTCCCGTCTTGGGGGGGGTAAACCGTATGGGAGAGGTGAAACCCACAAAATTAAAAAAAACGACTTTTGAAAAAAATTTGAAATTCCTTTATTTTAATTTTTGAGGTTTTGGTGAATATCTTAATGTTCCGTGGTATTTGCCGGGGAAAATATTGTTTTTACCTGAGATCTTTTCTGGTTAATTTTATATTGAATCCTTTTTTGGAAAAAAAATTTTTTTTTCTAAATCATATTTTGGTTCTCCCTTTATGGGGAAACACCTTTTCAATCTTACATTGAACCCCAAAAATTAGGGTCTTTGCAAATACATTAAAAATAAAACCCTTTTGGCTCCTTTGGGTGGGTAAGGGGGGATTTTTGGTTTGGGAAAAAAAATGATCCCTTTCAAAAATTGATTCGACTTAAAAAAAAACCTTTACCTACTTTGATTTAGTTAAAACATTTAACCCAAACGAAAACCCTCAAAAAAAAATGAACCCAAAAAAAATAAAATTTTTAATTCAGGATTTTTAAATTTTTAAGGTTTAGTGATTCGACCCTTTAAAGGAAAAACCCTTTGGTTTTAATTAAATTTTTCGCTTGGGGAAAAACGTATTTTAATTCATTTAATGATTTTGGAAAAGCTACAAAGTAAGCTGATAGCTCTATAATTTGCAAGCTCATTAGCATCTCCTTTTTTATAGAGAGGCATTACCTCTGCTAGCTTAAGACAGTCTGGAAAAATGCCCATTTCATAGGACTTATTTATCAAGAATACCAATGGCGGACATAAGTAGTGACTAGTTTTTTTAATTAAATTATTTGAAACTTGATCATACCCTGATGAGTTGGATGTCTTCAAGTTATCAATAAGGTTTTCCACGTCTATAAGTGTGACAGGTTTTAGGAAAAAAGACAAGTTACAACTAGGAATATTCAAACTGATGTGATCCAAATTTTTTTTACGGTCTTGAATGATGTCTTTTGTAAAAAGCAAATTGAATTTTATAGCTAAATCCTGATCAGATAATTGCACACCATTTTCCTTCATTTCAACTAATTGTTTTTCTCCTCTTTTTGCACCTTTGAGTTTGTTAATTATGTCCCACGTAGCTTTTGATTTATTCTCAGAATTAATTATTAAGTTGTCAAAATATTTTTTTTTGCCCTTGTTAGTGCCATACAGTATTGCTTCTGACTCTCTATACTCGCGATTTTATATTGTGGATCGGTTTGTGACAAATCTGAGAACAAAATCATCCGTTCTTTAAGTTGTTTAACGTGATCAGTCATCCACGCATTCTTTACCCCTCTTTTCTTAGGGTTTGACGCAACTTTGCGAAGAGGAAAGCAGTTGTTCTTATGTCTAATTATGGTGTTAATGAAATTATCCCATGCTATATTAGAATTCTGTTCATTGTAAATAGCATTCCAATTTTCAGCTTCCAAACATTCTAGAAAACGATTGTTATTGTTTTCAGAGAAAAGCCTCCGGTACACATAACTTTGAGAACTTTCTATTACATCAATTATATTAGAGATCCTAATGTGTTGAGCATAGTGATCAGATAGTCGAAAATCAACTACATTTGATTCGTAGCATTCAAAACTAGAACTAATGATAAAGTTATCTAAACATGTAGAGGATGCAGCCGTTACTCTGGTTGGTGACTTAATTGTTGAACACAGATCATAACACCCTAAAAGATCTTCCATTAATGTTGGATTATTACTTAGTGTAAGAAAATCGATATTAAAGTCGCCTCCTAAAATAATTGACTTGAAAAGGCTCGAAGTTTTTTCCAGAAGGTTCGCAAGCAATTCTAAAAAAAATTTGAAATCACTGCCTGGTGGTCTATATATAACAACTATAATCAAATTCAACTTCAAGATTGACACCGCACAGCATTCAAGAGTATCCTCTAAACAATATTCAGATACATCGAGAGCTTTTGTTGCCGGTAGTAGAGGTACCTCCATAGTTTACGTACCGAGCATGCGCACTTTCTTATATTCAGGGTCCCATCAGACACGACTGCAATGTTCGGTTCTTTATTATTACACAGTATACTTACCTCGGATCTCTCTGTCACTCATTTCCACACACGTTGAAATTTAAATCTTTAAAATTCGCAAACCTCTATTAGGACCGAATTTTTTGCAGACAACCCTATATCAACGTGTTCGTAATAAAACAGCGCTTATGTTGATATACATTTTTTTCTATTATCCAATCAAGTAAAAGTAACTGGCATCGACATACCTGTTTATACCTGGCAACCTATTAGTTCGTCCAGGTAAATGATAGACAACCCAACGTTTGCACATTCTATATGTTTTATACTTCAAGTCCAGTATAAAATTTTCTTATTATCTTGATGTTGCAACATTTAACGAAAAATCTTTTTTTTTTATAATTAAAAATATTCTGTCCAGGATTTTTTAGCCAACCCATTTTTAATATATTTTCTAATATACTAAATTTATTATAAAATAAGTTTTATCCTATTATCAGCTCGGTGAAGGTCGACTTAGGTTCGGATCTTAGACTATGAACAAACTAGTTGCCAGACAGGGAAGATTGAGCAGCGAAATTTTACAACTCTTGTCGCACAGTATAATAGATTCGACAAGCAGGAAAACGCCAGTATACATCCTAAACGACGAAGCCTGGGAGAAAGTCAACGAAAAATTTGCCGAAATCAAACCATTAAACACAACTTTTCAATGACTACAATCAAATCAAGACCAAATACGTAGATACGAATCACAACTGCATAATTGATGAGATAAGTCAGAGGCCGAAACTCTTTCCCGCAGAGTCCAGAAGAATGCGGTTACATCTATGATATGGAAGCTGTTAAACATGAAAAATACATGACTGTACATTGTAGCTTAACAGCACCGTTATTCTACAATCCCAAGATTGTGTTATTAAAACGAAACTACATACAACTAAATACAATGAAAATAGTTTATATCATTCAGATGAGAAAATGAAAACAAGAACTGAAAAACAAAAATGTGGATCGGCCAGGATTCGAACGCACCCTAATGAAATTATATAATTTCATTAGGTGTGCATGCGTGAATGTTTTCAAGCATCACATTAACCCTCATCATCTTCGTTACTAACACAGAACTGAATTTAAAAGTGTGAATCGCCGGTTTCGAACAGGGACTGGCGGCTCAGTTGGCAGAGCGTTCGACTAGAAATCGAAAGGTCCCAGGCTCGAATCCTGGCCAATCCATTTTTTTTTTTCAGTTCTAGTTTTCATTTTCTTGTCTGAATGCCACAAACTATTTTCATTGATATTTAATTACAGACGCTATCCACTACATTACAACTAAATACATGCAATAGGAGACAGAAATCTGTAATATTTTTTTTTGTACACCACCCAACAGAAATCCATTTACAGGGTGGAAAAATCACAAGTACAAAAACAAAAAAACATAAATAATTTGAGAATCAGTAAAGATACAACAATAGTGTAAAAATGAGACATGATACAAAAACTAGAAAAAAGGAAAATTAATATCAAAAACAGATTTTTTTCAATGAAGCAATGCTGCAAGAGAAAATGTCACAACTGTCATTGACAGCATTGAAGTTGTTGCAAAGTCTGAATAAGGGTGAGTTTTTCTGTACATTTGTTCTAGAGAACTCGAGGTAAAATAGAGTGTTATGTCTTGAATTTACTCTTGGAACATGAAAATTCAGCATACTCAAAATAGCACTACAGTTGATTCGGCCATGGATCACCTCATGAAGAAAAATCAGAGCAGATGTATGCCTTCTACTTGCAAGAGAGGTAAAGTTATGGCTCTCTAGTGAAGCGGTATTACATATTCCTGTAGCAGGGTACGCACCATCTTTGAAAGAGAGATATTTCATAAAGCGTCTATGGATTCGTTCAAGATTATTTGAATGGACATTATAATATGGACACCAAATGATAGATGCATATTCTGTTTTAGAACGGACATAGGAATTATATAACAGTAGCAGTGTGTTCTTATTCGAGAAATCACGAGTATTTCTGACAATGAAACCTAAAGCCCTTGAACATTCATTGGTAATTTTATTTATGTGTGTTGAAAAATATAATTTTTGGTCGAAGGTGACACCAAGGTCACGAACAGAATTGGATCTAGGGAGCACATCATTGCCAATTGAGTAGTTATAGGTGATATTGTTCTGTTTTCGAGTGAATGTTACAATTGAGCACTTATTAGCATTTAATAGAAGGCGATTATTTTTGCACCAAGTATTTACTTATCTAGGGCGTTTTGTAAAATGGCACAGTCATTCTGGCAGTTTATTTTATATATAATTTCAAATCATCCGCATATAATAAACAATTGACTCCGACATCCTCAATAATGTCATTTATGAACAGATTGAAGAAAAGTGGACCCAAAACAGAACCTTGTGGAACGCCTGATGTTGGTGTAAATAAAATGGAATTCTGGCCATGGCACTCAACGTAGAGGGAGCGGTTTTGTAGATAGGAGGTGAAAAAGGTATTCAAGTTCCCTGAGAAGCCAAATGCATTCAGTTTACTGAGTAAAATATCATGATCAAGCTTATCGAAGGCCTTGGAAAAGTCCGTATATATGACATCTACCTGGGCATTATTTTCGAATGTGTTGGATATGTACTGGGTAATACAGAAGAGATTTGTGGCAGTTGACCTACCTTTGAAGAAGCCATGTTGTAACTCAGTTATTTGATTTTTGACATGGTTGTAAAGTGGTTTATTAAGAAGGATTTCAAAAGATTTTGAGAAATTATTGACTATTGTAATAGGCCGATAGTTTTCTTTGTCATGTTTGTCACCTTTTTTGAAAACTGGTATTAATTTATTCTTGATAGCCAGCCATAATTTCATTGAAAATGAAAAATGAAAATACGGTTTTGGGGTATTTGCCCCTCATCAGTACAGGATGGGTCAAAGCAGACACTGATTAATGTCTGCGTTACCTGACTGAAACAATCAACAGCAATCCACTTCAAAGCATTTGCTGGGATCGAATAAGCGGAATGGATCTAACGCCATCTCAAAACAACTACTGCAACTGAAACATCACCAGAAATATCTGCAATAGGAGTTGGAAATCTGTCATATTCTTGATAGCCAGCCATAATTTCATTTAAGAAGAAAAATGTCTTTTTAGTTGTTTTTTGATAGATATGCGACCAGCATACACCTATTGTATAGGTTTTCGTAGTCAGTTGTCTTGAGGAATAATACATTTTTCATTTTTAATGAAACAAAATACTTTGTATACTCGGGGGACTGGACCTGGTTCATATTCTGGCCGGCTACTCGAAGGCATCAGCAATAAAAATTGATTCCGGCTACTTATACACAACTCCACCCGGTAATGTTGACGAAGTACCCATTTTGGAACTATTAGATGACTTCGACAGTCTTCAGATCGATGAAGAACAATTGCAACAACAACTACAAGAAACAGTTCCGAAAAACTACATCATTCCTACGTGGTCAGCAGCCTTTCAACAATCGGCATGGCTACACCAGTGTTGCTGGCATGGCAAATATTCACGGAAAACAAAGTCCCCGAAGCATCGACGACCAGAAGACAATCCGACCACTATTCCAACCATGTACGATTTGGAACCCCTTGCACCTTCAAGCAGTCGAGATACCAGAGACTGTTTAACCAACGTTATACAGGGTGTTTCATAATTGAATGCTGATCCTGAAGGGCGATAATCCTTGGTTGATTTTAAGAAAAAATATCCATATGAACATAGGTCCAGGATGTTGAAATTTAACAAAAAAATCCGGTAAATATCTCTGGAACTGCTTTGGCTTTTTTTTTCACTTTTGGTACATGCAAAGTACGCATGAAAATAAATTTTTTCCATAATAAAGAATTTTTTAATTTTCATCAGTGGCGTCCCTGTTATCGTGCCCTGTCATATTTTTTATCAAAATAATGATACGTCACTGTCTTTTGCCCGAATGAATATTATTTTTGTAATTGTCCCTTATCTTTCCATTAAAATGGTCTCCTGCCTTTTTTTCGTCCGGCAAACGGTTTTTGAGTTAGAAAATAAAATGCATTCATTTGCTTGTCCCTATGCGAAATCACCCGTTGAAGAGTGGTAGAATTATCTTTTGGGCTAGAAACATCTAGTATGCTAAGAACACATTTCGATGTTTTCAACATAAACAATTTTGACACTTCTTTAGCTAGATACATTTATAATACCGAATTAGCAGACATGCATTACTTGTATGGGCTTGATTACGGGAACGCATATGAAGCCAGGCGACTTTATCAAGAGCGCTTCCCAAATAAAATGGTTTCTCATGCTCGAACGATTTCAAGCACCCACAGAAGGTTATGAGAAACAGGAAGTTTTGAGCCAAATCATCGCTTGAGAGGAGCACATCGGACTGCAAGAACTCCAGCAATTGAGGTAGCTGTTTTAAATTCAGTTGACGAAAATCCTGAAATAAGTACGAGGTAAGTTGCCAATAATTTGAATATCGCCCATATTCTAGTATGGAGAATTTTTCATGATTATTTTTAATATCCCTATCCCATTCAACGGGTTCAAGCTCTACTTCCTCGAGACTTTCCATTACGAGTGAATTTCTGCCAATGGTTTCTCCAAAAAGTTACCGATAATCCTTTATTTCACAGGGAAATTTTATTCACGGACGAACCTAGTTTTAATAAAAACAGGATCAGAAATTTTCATAATAATCATTTTTGGGCCGAGGAAAATCCGCATGCAATCGTGGAATCTCATCACCAGGAGCAGTTCTCATTGAATGTCTGGGCTGGAATTATTGGTAATTACCTAATTGGACCATTTTTTTCACCACGCAGATTAAATGGACATAATTATCACTGATTTCTTGAAGATAATTCGGCAATTCTGTTGGAAGATGTTCCTATTTTAATGCGAAATCGCATGTGGTTTATGCACGATGGCGCACCTGCTCATTTTAGTGCTTTGGCACGCGAATATTCAAACCAAAACTTTCATAATCTCTAGATAGGTCGTGGGGGAACAGAGTCATGGCCAGCTAGATCCCCAGACTTAACAGTCTTGATTTTTTCTTTGGGGACATCTTGAGACTTTGGTGTACAGTCAACCAATTCTAACTGGGAAGGAATTGCGAAACCGCGTAATAGTTTCCTGTGAAGCAATAAGGAATACTCCAGGAATTTTCCAAAGAGTACGCGAGTCAATGACAAGGAGTTATGTTTTTGAAAATAAAAAATGTATTTTTATGCGTACTCATTACAAAAACTGAATAATAGTTACTATAAAATTATAAAAATCTTGCCTAGATTCTTTGGTTACCACAATTGTGAAATTAAGAATAAGAGAACAATTTAAACCGACGAAATACGGAACTGAAAAAGTAAAAAATGAAATAAACCTCCTTAGTCTCAATAACTAAGCTCCTAAAGTGATGCAAGTAACTAATTTTGAGTCGGCGCCAATCAAACAAGCAAATGAATTGGTAAGGCGTAAAATGATGGTATCGAGTTGCGCGGTGACATTCTGATATTTTTTTTGCAGTAATTTAATTCGACTCGAAATTAGTTACTTATATTACTTCAGGAGCTCAGTTATCGAGACTAAGAAGGTTTATTTTATTTTTTAATTTTCAGTTCCGTATTTCGTCGGTTTAATTTTTTGTTAAAAAGTTTTTATTTTTCAATTTTCTGTGGCTGAAATCTACTAATTACTACCTACTTGTTTTTTCATTACTTCCAAAATACTTACCCACCTTACTTCAACTATTACCAGTTGAATAATATGATTATCTAATTTCACTATTTGTTGAAATATAAATTATTTTTGTTGTTCTGGTTAGTTTATTTCATTACTTTGTATATCATTCCATCCTCTCATAGAATATAATGATTGTGACGGATGAGGAGAACAAAAATAATGACAATAGCGATCTGTCATTGTCAACTACATATGTGTGCCAATGTTCACAATTGAAAAATCAATCAACCCCTATTTTTCTACCCGTAAGGGTGGATAATTCCATTCGAAATCCAAATATGATCAACTATGAGGTATACCCTATCTAATGAAAAAATAATCATCCAAATCGAAGAACCCAGTACAAAGTTATGCCTGATAGAAATGGTTAACGGACCAGAATTCAGAGGGTGTGTGATCAATATCCTTCATTTTGCTACCCTTAGGGGTGTATTTCATCTTTTAAATTCAAATGGGACCATCTTCGAAGTACACCCTATCCACTGAAAATGATCGGAATCGGACATCTCAGTTAAAAGTTATGCGTGGTCATATATAAAAAAAAATATTTTTACGCGTCGACTAGAGAATCTCCTCCTTTTTGGTTTCGTCGGTAAAAAATCGAATAGGGACAAGCAAATGAATGTATTTTATTTTCTAAATCGAAAACCGTCCGCCGGACAAAAAAAAAGGTGGAATACTATTTTTATGAGAAGATAGAGGAGAATTCCAAAAATGATATTTGAAGGGGAAAAAACAGTGGCGTATCATTATTTTGATCTAAAATATGACAGGGCATGTTAACAGCGACGGCACTGATGAAAATTAAGAATATCTTTATCATGAAAAAAATGTATTTTTATGTGTACTTTGCATGTACCAAAATTGAACGACAAAAGACAGAGCGATTTCAGAGATATTGGGGAAGAACTGATTTTTTCGTTAAATTCCAACATCCTTTATCTCAGAAATAAAGCGGTTTCGGACCTATGTTCATATGAAGAATTTTTCCTTGAATCATCCAAAGATTATCGCACTTTAGGATCAGCATTCAATTATGAAACAACCTGTATATATTAATTAATATTTTTCTAATTCTACATTTCAAACATTTCATTCAGATTTCATATCAGTATGATATGACTGACCTTATAATGTTAATACGCGATGAACAATAACTGACCTTGTTATGTTAACATTTCAACAGCATCAGGTAGAGTTCATGAGCATGTTTCACATATAGAAAAGCAGCACTGAATGGAATAAAGGGGTATCGCCAGAAAATTGGAAGTACTAATTTCAACTACCTAACAGGGCCCTATTCCATCAGTCCCTTGCATTCGTAAAGGACAAACCTAAAGGGACGTATATTAGGCATATTAGCGATACAGTGTTGGCAAACCAACCTCTGCATAGGGAACTATATGCCTACAGAAACAGCATTACACCAACTCGTAGAGAAAGTGGAAACTGCTCTGGAAAACAAAGAGTTATTGCTGGTTGTCTTTCTAGACATCGAAGGCGCATTCAACAATACATCTCTCAATTCAATCTCAAGGGCATTGAGAAGAAAATGCATCAATGAGACTTGCTGCAGGTGGATAGACTGCATGCTAAGAGAACGAAAAATTTACAGCTAAAGTTACCAGGGGTTGTCCACAAGGGGGTGTTCTATCCCCACTGCTCTGGAACTTATTGATGGAAGACCTGCTAATCACAATAGAAAGGAATGGATGGAAAACACTTGCGTAAGCAGACGACACAGTCATCATAGTCCAATGAAAATTCAACACCGCAGTTAGGGAGATAATGTAAAGGGCCCTAAATCTGGTCAGTACATGGATAAATGAAGAGGGTTTAAATATCAGCCCCTCTAAATCAACCATAGTAGCTTCTACTCGAAGAAAAAAGCTAGCGGGCCTGGGACCCCTAACCCTCCAAGGGACCAACATCCAGTTGTCGGGGGGAGTTAAATATCTCGGGGTAATCCTAGACTCGAAATTAACATGGAATTAACAACTGGCAAAAGTAAAGAAGAAAGCTAAGGTGACACTAATGGTAGCCAGACGAGCACACGGAAAAACATGGGGGCTAATGAACTAGCTAGGATGGGCTCATCAACTCCATATATTGGCCCAGAACCTGCACTAGGAGCGACAAAATCAGCCATCCGAGGCTGCGTACGGGAATGGGTCAAACGAAAACAAATGGAGCGCTGGAAGGAAGCCACTCTCATGCACCACGGGAAAACATATAGCAAAGAACCGTCGACACAAAGAACTGAAGAACCACTCAAGATGAGTAGGAACCAAGTCAGAACAATAACGGGCCTTCTCACTGGTCATAGCCCAATGAGAGGACACCTGCACAAAATGGGGCTGTACAACGGGGAACTTTCTTGCAGACAATGTGGCAAATGAACAGAAACGGCCAAACATATATTGTCAGAATGCGAGGCGCTATACCGCAGAAGACAAGCAATATTTGGACAGCCAAAGCTAATCCCCGAATAATAAGTAGCCAACCGGTGAAGAACCTGTATAGACTGATACAGGGGGCTAGAGTTACGGAGTGGGTGCTGTAAAACAAAAACCGGAAGGCACAAAAATCCCAAGAGGCTGAGGTGCAGCTAGCGACAAGACCAGCATCCGAGGAAAAAAAAAGAACGTATACAGAAAGCTCCCTTGTAGTGATGGATATGACCATCTGTGTTGATCGAACTTTGATTCCCAGAATTGAAGATAATCAATTTTTCATGGCTCCACCGCAGCCGACTATAGAAAACAGGAGTATGAAAGATACCATTGCTCAAATCCATCCTATATTACAAGGTTCTATGGCGATTTTAAAGTAAGTATTCACACGTAAGTATTCACACATATCAGAGCTTCACATACTGTCAACCTTACTTTTTTGCAGGATGTGGATATGATCAACTAGGCGGCAAGATGACAATGCAACATGCAAACAGGAGCATGCGTATGTTTACCAGGAGTAGGAGATTACAGGTGTGACCTCTGTAACAGGGGATATACAGTGCTCGTCTGAAGTCCGTTCCCCCCCTACTAATTTTTGAACCACCTGGTTTATCGCAACAAAATTTGAAGGGGTTGGATGGGAGATGAAAACCTACTTTTTCATGAAAAAATTACAGCCAAAAGTTTCAAAATGGCGGCTGAGCGCTATCTTCAATACTTTTTTAAATAGAACACCCCATATTATATTCCATTTTCGAAATCTGCTCATAATTCTCAACAGTTTTCTCCTATACAATTTACTCCCTAATTCAATTATTTTCGAAATATTAACGTTTGAAAAGTGACATTCCGGTTTAAAATGGAGTATGGATTTTAGTCACTTCCGGTAGAACATTTTGCTAACTAAACGTTGTTATTAATTTGTAGTTGAATCTATCAATGAATTCGACTGATAAGAGACGTAACGGGAGTTTATTAAGGATGAACAGTACCGCTCATCGGAAAATCTAGAAGCCTACGAAAGTGTTCTGTAAATTCACAATCAAAACAAATTAGCTAGCTAAAAAATTATAATTTATTTTTGAATAACACTTTTATTCAACCCCAAGAATTATTTCATCGAGTGTTCAATGTGGCCCCCTCCTGAATATTGACAATAAAGTGCACTATTATAAATATTTTCTCTCACGTTGATGAAAGTCTGTTCATCCATTTTTCCACATGTATCTATTATTCTGCGTTCCAACTATTCTATTGTTTGGCATTCAGTAGCGTAGATTTTTGACTTCAGAAATCTAGAGGTGTGAGATCCGGATCTCTTGGTGGCCATTCTGTACTTCCCCTGCGACCTATCCATCGCCCAGGAAAGTTTGTATCGAGGAACTCTCTAGCCATGCGATCGAAATAGGGAGGTGCCCCATCCTGCTAAAATATTATATCACGATTTTCAAACTCTACCTGATTGTTTAATACAATTCGTCCTATTCGAGGTTCAATATCAGTTTCTAAAACATTAACCTTTTTCGGAAACTGGGTATGTCCCTCTCTAAAAATATGCGGATTAGTATCGCTCCAGTATCGTACATTCTGTTTGTTGACTTTTCCCTTGAGAAAAAACGTGCATTCGTCTGCGAAACATACACGTTTTAGGAAGCCTCGTTCTCCTTCAATTGTGCTTGATAACCACTCACAAAATTCAACCCTCCGGTCTGGATCATCCTCCGTGAGAGCATGCAGGATTTTCAATTTATAGGGATGAAACTTTTATTTTTTTAGGACTCTTTGGACACTTCTTGAACTTACTCCACAGGATTCAGCACCTGCAGACGTCGACTGAGTCGGATTGATTACCATTTCAGCAACAATTTCTATCTTTTTATCTTCTGAAAGAGGCGGTCTTCCTGATCTTGGAGCATCTTTCAGCGTACCAGTTGCTTGGAGCTTATTTAAAAGTTTGCGCAAATATGACCTCGAAGTAGGATTCTCGGGAAATCTATCATTAAACATACGGACTGCTACATGACAATTTCTTCCAGCTTCTCCAAATATCAAAACTGCTTCAAATTTATCGTCTAAACTACGAGCCATGATAACACTTTTCATAAAAGGATTCAGGCGCTGAACGGACTATTTGACAGTTAGCAGTTCAGTTTGACAGTAGACAAGATGTTACCGCGACAACAATTCTTTCCAATGCAAACTTGATTGAAAGCAACATTAGTGTTTTTGGTTGGGTTTGAAATGACCAAAATGTCACTTTTCAAACGTTAATATTTCGAAATCAATTGAATTCAGTACTAAAATGTATAGAGAAAACTGTTGAGATTTATGAGCAGATTTTGAAAATGGAATAATATACGGGGTGTTCTATTTGAAAAAGTTATTGAAGATGTCGCTCAGCCGCCATTTTAAAACTTTTGGCTGTGATTTTTTCATAAAAAAGTAGGTTTTCATCTCTTATTCAGGCCCTCCGAATTCCGTTGCGATATACCAGGTGTTTCAAAAATTAGTAGGGGGACTTGAGACGAGCACTGTATATAGGTGATGTTCCTGAGTGTATACCGTGTGGGAAATGTTTCAACAACTGGGGCAGAATTTTGCAAGAGACTAAAAGTAACAGGTGAATTATTTTATTTGTGATCATTTTCTAATGAATTTCATTTGTATATCAAACTCTGGAAATCGTTGAGGGAGCTGGTGATATAAATAAAGTCGGGGCAACAGGTGCCTATATCAAAGAATTTGATGAAATTCAAAATCAGTTAGATGAAATTGAACAACTACTAAACAATACCGATGAAATTGACGTGGGTGACATCGAAGATGAGCTCCAGAACCAAGGGATCGGATAAGCAAAACTGAAAACGACACATTGAAGAAACTGGATGGCATATTGGATGGCAATAAAAAAAATCTAATATTATTCCTTAGGTAAAAGTCTCATTATTCATATTTTTTTCGTGTACATACTTCTGTGAGTTACACGATCTTCAGGATTTTCATAGTTTTAAT